>JAVTVY010002896.1:0-34369 GCA_036873755.1 Hanleya hanleyi | reverse complement strand
ATGAATGGATTGGTTTTTCTTAAGTGGAATTGTGCAAAATTACTCCATGTGCATAACAATTTACTAAATTCATTTCAGGAAAATATATCCAAGATAGAACTTGACATTTTAAGAACGTGTTTTACTCCTTCCGGACTGTCTCTAACCCTACTATAGTGCTGTCGATGTCCGAGTGCCAGGCTGTCAAGCAGTGTTGAACCTTTCAAAATGGGTTCAAGAACGCCCCGGTGACTGTCAAGTCGTTGGAATTGACAAATAAAACGAAATAATGAATGGTATTTGATGCACGATACATTAATTTGAAACCCTGAACATACATTCGGAACATATTTGGCATTTTACAGCTTTAGAAATATTTAGGAAACGCAATTTGGCAAAAATATTGTACCGTAACACTCACGTAGAAAATTTTATCACTTTCAGATTACTACCGATTGATGGTCTGTTTTGCTTCATTCCGACTAAATAACTCGTCTAAAATCTGATAGATGTCACGATATATATATATACATATGTTGTGTTCTCTGCTATAAAATAAAATCTGGTTTTTCCCTACAAGAATGTGATTTTGGTTCTTTTGTACACCGTAGTTAATCGGTTTATGCAAATGGCCCAAGTGCCGAAAGGGCACGTATTCAAATTTGCATATGACCTTACTTCCCCAGCCCGCAGATTGACCAGTCTATCAGCGTTAGGATAGGGCGTTAAGACGTTGAGACGGGCCTTCGACCCATGGGATCTACCACCACCACCAGGTGTCAAACGCCCGGTGGTGGTGTGTGGTGGTGGTGGTGGCGTTGACGGGGGTCAACGCCCGGTAGTGGTGGTGTGTGTTGTGTGATGGTAATAGTAGTGTGTGGTGGTGGTGGTGTGTAGTGGTGTGGTAGTTTGTGGTGGTGTGTGGTGGTGGCAATAGTGGTGTGGTGGTGGTGGTGTGGTAGTGTGTGGTGTGTGGTGGTGGTGGTGGTGGTGGCGTTGACGGGCGTCAACGTCCGGTGGTGGTGATGTGTGGTGGTGGTGGTGGCGTTGACGCGGTGGTGGTGGTGGTGTGTGGTGTGATGGTAATAGTGGTGTGTGGTGGTGGTGGTGGTGGTGTGGCGGTGTGGCAGGGCTTGTGGTGGTGTGTGGTAGTGTGTGGTGGTGGCAATAGTGGTGGTGGTGGTGGTGTGGTAGTGTGTGGTGGTGGTGATGTGTGGTGGTGGTGGTGGCGTTGACGCGGTGGTGGTGGTGGTGTGTGGTGTGATGGTAATAGTGGTGTGTGGTGGTGGTGGTGGTGTGTGGTGGTGTGGTAGTTTGTGGTGGTGTGTGGTAGTGTGTGGTGGTGGCAATAGTGGTGTGGTGGTGGTGGTGTGGTAGTGTGTGGTGGTGGTGATGTGTGGTGGTGGTGGTGGCGTTGACGGGCGTCAACGCCCGGTGGTGGTGGTGGTGGTGTATGGTGTGTGGTGGTGTGGTAGTTTGTGGTAGTGTGTGGTGGTGGCAATAGTGGTGTGGTGGTGGTGTGGTAGTGTGTGGTGGTGGTGATGTGTGGTGGTGGTGGTGGTGGCGTTGACGGGCGTCAACGCCCGGTGGTGGTGGTGATGTGTGGTATGTGGTGGTGGTTGTTGCGTGAACGCCCGGTGGTGGTGGTGGTGTATTTTGGTGGTAGTTTGTGGTGGTGTGTTGTAGTGTGTGGTGGTGGCAATAGTGGTGTGGTGGTGGTGTGGTGGTGGTGATGTGTGGTGGTGGTCTATTGTGGTGGTGTTGGTGTGGTAGTGTGTGATGGTGGTGATGTGTGGTGGTGGCGGAGGCGTTGACGGGCGTCAACGCCCGGTGGTGGTGGTGATGTGCGATGTGGTGGTGTGGTAGTTTGTGGTGGTGTGTGGCAGTGTGTGGCAGTGTGTGGTGGTGGCAATAGTGGTGTGGTGGTGGTGGTGTGGTAGTGTGTGGTGATGTGTGGTGGTGGTGGTGGCGTTGACTGGCGTCATCGCCCGGTGGTGGTGGTGATGTGTGGTGTGTGGTGGTGGTGGTGGCGTTGGCGGGCGTCAACGCCCGGTGGTGGTGGTGGTGGTGTGTGATGGTAAGTGGTGTGTGGTGGTGGTGGTGGTGTGGTAGTTTGTGGTGGTGTGTGGTAGTGTGTGGTGGTGGCAATAGTGGTGTGGTGGTGGTGGTGTGGTAGTGTGGGGTGATGTGGTGGTGGTGGCGTTGACGGGCGTCAACGCCCGGTGGTGGTGGCGATGTGTTGTGTGTAGTGGTGGTGGTGGCGTTGACGGGCGTCAACGCCCGGTGGTGGTGGTGTGTGGTGTGTGATGGTAATAGTGGTGTGTGGTGGTGGTGGTGGTGTGTGGTGGTGTGGTAGTTTGTGGTGGTGTGTGGTAGCGTGTGGTGGTGGCAATAGTGGTGTGGTGGTGGTGGTGTGGTAGTGATGATGTGTGGTGGTGGTGGTGGTGTGGTAGTGTGTGGTGGTGGTGATGTGTGGTGGTGGTGGTGACGCCCCTCAACGCCCGGTGGTGGTGGTGATGTGTGGTGGTGGCGTTGACGGGCGTCAACGCCCGGTGGTGGTGGTGTGTGGTGGTGGTGTATTGTGGTGGTGTATTGTGGTGGTGGTGTGTGGTGGTGGTGGTGGTGGTGTATTGTGGTGGTGGTGGTGTGGTGGTGGTGGTGTCTGTTCATATAGGCATTAACTCGTGCCCCTCATCATTCTGTTTAGTGACACTTCACACGACACATTCGGACCCAGGATGGTCCATTTCTACCCCAAACGCCTTCCTTCACACCCCAAAATGGTCACTTTGGCTACTACTACTAAACGACCTAATATGACCACTCACTCGCTCACTCACTCACATACACACACTTAACCGGGCCGGGGAAAACCCAGTGGGAATCCCCGGATGTTGAAGAGGTCCCGGATGTTGAAGCTCACTACAAATCATCCAAATCATCTCTCAAGTGGCAAGATGGTTGACTCTGTTTTGATGTGCTAAAAATTTCGAAAGATTTTCGGTTTGGACTGGGTGACCATTAACAGTGAAGTCATTGTTGTTACCCCGTGTTGCATGACATCGTCCCGTCACTGCTAACTGAATATCAACTGTGGAATTTAGTGATAAATCTGACATTTCCCACTTCATTCATTGACGATGACTCGGAAAACAAGCTATTACGCGGTGACAAAGGGCAACATCTGCGGAGTCTTCACGACTTGGGAACGGTGTCGAGAGACTGTAACCGGCATAAGTAACAGCAGTCAGCAAAAATGTAAAACTTACGAGGAAGCTGAAGATGTTATGATAAGCGCAGGATTCTCTGATTTCGATATATCCCCAGGCAAAAACGATCAACCTATTGCGAATTCTATTTGGGAAAATGGCGGACAAGAAGAAGAACAACAACAACACCCCACGTCTGATGCAGATTCTGCCTCTGGTAAGTCTGGGACTTCTGTGCCTGTTGTTACCTGCTTAATCTGTGCCAAACTTGAAGACAAGTCCATGATCCAATGCGACTTTTGTGACCTGTGGATCCACTATATTTGCACAAATCTGCCAGCGTATGAACTGTCCAAATATCTCAATTCGAGTAGAAAATTCAAATGTGAAAAATGTTGTGGGCCGGATTCAGCACTGGTAAACCACCTTGCTACGGCAACTGAAGAACTTATCAGCAATTTACATTTGCATGTAAACCCCAGTGACCTAAATCCTCAAACTGAAGGTCACAGTGACAACGGTGACACTGACCGTACATGTGGCACTAACTCAGGACCAACAGTACCACAGACAAATGCAAATCCTATGCTATTAGATGCCATTGAAAATCTGTCTGAGTTCTGTAAAAGCATAGCCTGTGATGTTCGTGAAATAAAAATGGCTCAATCTACCCTACAAAGTGCCGTGAACAAAACAGTTGATGTTCCCAAACTAGTTAATAATTTGACAATGCTTTCAGAAGAGAACTTTAATCACATCTGTAAAAAGATACCAAAACCTATGGAGGAAGTAACAATCACATGTAATGGGGTTGCAAACATGGAACAACTTCAGACAGTAACACAGGACAAACTGTCGGAGTGTGAAAGTAATATAAGCAAACAAATATCCTCAGCCATGAATAACATCAAAGCCTCTGATGCTGAGAATAAACAATTACTATCCGCGTTACAGCAGTGCATTCCATCACAGAAATCATCCATGGATGAAGTAGCAGTTACATGTAATGGGGCTGTAAACATGGAACAACTTCAGTCCATAACACAGGACAGGCTGTCTAAATTTCAAAATGAAATAAACAGTCAAATATCCTCGGCCATGAATGAAATCAAAGCCTCTGATGCCGAGAATAAACAATTATTACGTGTGTTACAGCAAAGTATCCCCCCACATAACAAACCACAAAGTGGTGCTATAGTTATGACCAAATCTTACTCTCAGGCCGTGTCTGTACCTAACTCCACTACCTCAGAACAGACCCAAGTTATGTCATGTGAACAGTCGTCTACCAATAGCAGTAGTCACAAGGTCATCATAGTTGGAAGCTCTATTACCAAGCACCTCCGGCCGCTACTGATAAGCAACAGTGTGGGGGCACCAACATCAATAGTACGTGCTCCAAAGATTGAGGATATAAACCCGTCCCTAACAAAGGCTGGATTCACCGATGGAGACACAGCTGTGATCCATACGGGTATTAACAATCTCCGCGATAGTGAGTCTGTTGATGTGTGTGCCGAAAATACACAGAAAAAATTGAGTTATTAATGTCAAACTATCCGAGCGCCTCCATTCTGATATCAAAATTGGCTCCAGTGGGTGACAGAAGGCTGAATGTCCGAAGAGGACTCCTTAACTCTATATTAGAGGACAAATTCCTCGGATCAGTACATGTCACTTTTATCGACCATAACAACATGTCATCAAGGGGATGTGTCAATGACAAACTCTTCCTGGAGGACCATCCACACCTGTCTACCGCTGGGACTAAAGTGCTCGCAGGAAATATGATTAGTGCCATTAGAGAGGTAAATCAATGTGGTGATCGTAATCCTCATTCCAGCAGGCCCACTCCAATTGGTCCTCGCCCTTCGAGACGTATGACCCGTACCGTCGCTGACAACAACCATTACCATGCCAGAAAAGATGACCATCCACGTAGTCACGGCGGCCGTGGAAATAACCATTCCCATAGCCAAGAACCCCATCTGAGGGCCCAAGACCATCATCTAGCAAGGGGGAATAACTCTTCCTGGAGCAATACCAGGCCTGACTGGAACTGCCATGACTAATAAGCAGAGAATCCGGCCTGCTAGTTTCAACTACTATGATTACTTCACCCTTGATGGCTATCACTATAGTACGGTGGCCCGTAGGGGACATTCATGTTTTTTACCTTTTATGTGTTTTTCTTCGACTTTTTCGTGTTTTCCTTCGACTTGTGTTTTCTTTCGACTTTTTCGTGTTTTTCTTCGACTTTTCAGAGTTCTTGTTCGAATTTTCTGTGTTTTCTTTCGAAAACATCGCGAAATGAAAAAAATTGTGAAATACTTTCCACCGCGGTGAAATACTTTCCACCGCGGTGGAAAATACTTTTCACCGCGGTGGAAAATACTTTTCACCGCGGTGGAAACTTTTACACCGCGGTGGAAACTTTTACACCGCGGTGGAAACTTTTACACCGCGGTTAAAACTTTTACACCGCGGTTAAAACTTTTACACCGCGGTTAAAACTTTTTCACCGCGGTTAAAACTTTTACACCGCGGTGGAAACTTTTACACCGCGGTTAAAACTTTTACACCGCGGTTGAAACTTTTACACCGCGGTTGAAACTTTTTCACCGCGGTTAAAACTTTTACACCGCGGTTAAAACTTTTACACCGCAGTTAAAACTTTTCCACCGCGGTTAAAACTTTTACACCGCAGTTAAAACTTTTCCACCGCGGTTAAAACTTTTACACCGCGGTGGAAACTTTTACACCGCGGTTAAAACTTTTACACCGCGGTTAAAACTTTTACACCGCGGTTAAAACTTTTCCACCGCGGTTGAAACTTTTACACCGCGGTGGAAACTTTTACACCGCGGTGAAAACTTTTACACCGTGGTTAAAACTTTTACACCGCGGTTAAAACTTTTTCACCGCGGTTAAAACTTTTACACCGCGGTGGAAACTTTTTCACCGCGGTTAAAACTTTTACACCGCGGTGGAATCTTTTACACCGCGGTGAGATCTTTTCTCTAAATTTCTCCGTCGGAAGAGGATTGCGAAATTTCGCGAAATGTTGAGAGAAAACACAGGAAAGTCAGAAAACACGAATGTATTTCCCACCGCGGTGGAAATTATTCCCACCGCGGTGAAAAGTACTTCTCACCGCGGTGAAAAGTGTTTCTCACCGCGGTGGAAAGTATTTCCCACCGCGGTGGAAAGTATTTCTCACCGCGGTGGAAAGTATTTCCCACCGCGGTGGAAAGTATTTTTCACCGCGGTGGAAAGTATTTCCCACCGCGGTGGAAAGTATTTCTCACCGCGGTGGAAAGTATTTCTCACCGCGGTGGAAAGTATTTCCCACCGCGGTGGAAAGTACTTTTCACCGCGGTGATAAATATTTCCCACCGCGGTGGAAAGTATTTTCCACCGCGGTGGAAAGTATTTTCCACCGCGGTGGAAAGTATTTCACCGCGGTGGAAAGTATTTCACAATTTTTTTCATTTTGCGATGTTTTCGAAAGAAAACGCAGAAAATTCGAACAAGAACTCTGAAAAGTCGAAGAAAAACACGAAAAAGTCGAAAGAAAACACGGAAAAGTCGAAGGAAAACACGAAAAAGTCGAAGAAAAACACATAAAAGTTAAAAAACATGAATGTCCCCTACGGGCCACCGTACATCTCAATTCAACGACAGAACTTTGCCTTTTCATTGTCAACAAATAATGGCACTAATTCGTTTTAGTCAGACCCGAACCATCTGCGGGTCCAGATACTACTTACTTTGAATTCTAATAGAATATTTACGTGTACCTCTGCATGTCATCTCCTAATGAATTTATCATGACCGATCCATTTTTACCGTCACAGTACCGTCTCTTTCCCGCAGTGGTTAATATACGCACTCAAGATATACATCAATGATATGCCCCAGTCTGGTTGAAATAAGACCCCGCTGTCGCTTCGCTATAGTGGGTCTGAAGTAAAGCATATGTGCTGGATGTCCACCAATGGATGGCCTGATTCATTCCTGAAGGAACCGTTTGTCGTCGCCGTAATTGTAAACAGACATTTGCTATGTTTGCGTACACTTCGCCATCCATAAGATGGCTTGCGAATCGTGTCTCCATTATCGCGGAGCGATATCCGATACTTTACCGTATTCTGTTCGGCCTTTATCCGGCGAAGAACACTCGAGAAATCTGAAAAATTATAGGTTTTCATACTACTTCGGAAACAGATATTGCCTGGGCTTACAAAATATATAGGTATGAATAACTTTGGTATCATCCACGAGGTGTGGTAGATCTGTAATTTGAACAAGTAGGACATAACATGACTCGAAAATGGCGGGTTACGTTGGGGTTACGTCGGTAGACTTTAGCTGATTGGCTGAAGAAGTCACGTGGATGTGATTTCTGGAAATTCCCTCTTGCAGTTGCCGAAAGTAGGCTGAAAATGGATACACAGGATCCAGGGTCATTCCTACCGCGTATAGATCACCCAGATGGTTACAGATTATGTAAACAGAATGACATTGTTTTCATAATTTCCAGAAGAAATTTACATCAAACGGTTAAGAACTTCAACAACATCCGTGAGTCTACAGGAGTCCCGCCTACATCAAAGAAACGTGAACTTCCTTCTTACACCGAGACCGACAAAAACAAAAACTTTAAAAATCAATTACTGTGACAAGGCTTGAAGCTTGACGCGATTGGTCGACTCAGTCACATTTCAATTTAGATTCTCAGATAACAGGGTCGGAAAAAATTCCAACCACTTCACTGGGGGTCTAATAATACCCCAGCCACCAGTCAGACTTTTGGACCGGATTCGGGGCCGCGCGCACATCGCCGGAAGTGACATCATATATAGTAAAGTAGATGTTTGCCGAACATTTCGATTACTTTTCAAGTCTGCATAATACCTCTGTTGACCTAGCGTTAAAAAGAATTATCTGGAGATTATTTTCCCTGTTTATCTGGACAGAGCATATGAAAAGTAGTTCGCTCATGTGCAAAACTGAAGGAGTTGTTCGGTCGGATTCAAACTGAACCGTGCGTACGTGGATTTTCCCCTATACGTCATAGCAACGTAGTGAAGGTTAACTTCCGCTATTGGAGGCAGGGATGATAAATGGGCCTGTGAAATGGAGCATGCGCTGTGGGGAGGATGGGAAAATTCATGTAAAATAGCTTATTTTGAGGCGAAAATGTATTGAAACATATGAAGTTCAAACGTATAACCAGGACCGAGTTGGTCCACAATTACCTGCACGCATCGAGACACATTGAGAAATTTGTATAAAAGTCATTCTGGCTGTAATCGATCTTCATACGGTGACAGAAAGAAACAGAAATTGTTTTCACCTCAAAATAAGATCAATGAACTCCGAAGAATTGCAACGATTCTCTGTGACAGTGCGCATCTGGTTCCTGTGCACAAAATTCCCATCCCATTGACAGACAGGACCCCTAACGACAATGTAGGACGTGGAGTATAATGCCCACAGTGTTGTCCCTTATCTGGAAATTTCGACAGGCTTGCCTTCATAACAAGTAGATGGGAATTTCA
This sequence comes from Hanleya hanleyi, assembly GCA_036873755.1. Lineage (NCBI taxonomy): Eukaryota > Metazoa > Mollusca > Polyplacophora > Lepidopleurida > Hanleyidae > Hanleya > Hanleya hanleyi. The sequence goes on along the minus strand of JAVTVY010002896.1, from coordinate 25,617 downwards.
AAGTACCAGATTGATCATTTGAGCTGCTAAACTCAATACCACCTTAGTTGGTGACTATTCGGCTGTGGATAATGTCTCCAGCACCACTGCTATGGCTTTAAATGACCTGTTTATCCAAATAGTTGTGTTCTAAAATGCCAAAATTGATAGTATACATTTCGGAATGATCATTTGAACTATCGGTACTTATTCGACACGTCAAAATCAACATAACGAGTTTGAAATGCCCTATTTGAGACGCCAATTTTGGTATAGTTCTGGAATGATCAAGAAATCAGTGTCTTGAAAACAACATAAACCAGTACGTTACTCAGAGCAATGGGTAGTTCAAGTTTCAAAACCAGGAAACGGAAGTTATTTCCTTATTACTTATTCCCGTTTCGATATTCTAAATCGCGCTATGTGAAAGTAGTAACCTTCATGTAAATCGATGTATTTCGACAACCATTACGTCTTTCATAACACAAATGGGACCATTTTTTCCACAATAAATTTTCTTTGCTGTGAATATAAATTTGAGAAGAATACTTCAAAATGTGTGCTATTAAAGGTGAACTGAAAAGCTTTCCAATGTTCGGATAAAATGTCATAAAACAAGAACTTCTATAGTTGTTAGAATTATGTGTGGTAATAGTTCTGTGGGTTATTGTTTTATTTTGGGTATATGAGAAGTCAAAACTTATACCGAGAGCCAGAACTTTTAAAAAGGTCATCGCTTGCCTCCCGTTGTTTTTGGAACGTCATGACGTTATAGTGGCCGTCGTTCATTCATCCGACGTAGCATGACGTCACATTTGAATAAAACTTGAATGAAGGGGACCACTATAACGTCATAACGTTCTACAAACCAAGAGAGACAAGCGATGCAAGTTTTCAAGACGGATTTATAACAGGATAACTTAAATATTGTTATTAGTACAATTTTGCGAACTATATTTGCCCCAAAAACGTATAAAAGTTATGTCACATAACACAAGATCTATATAAGCAACAATTTAGATAAAATTAAAAGCTTTGCAGTTCACCTTTAAGGACATTTCTAAAGGGTCGTAGTAAAATCTGTGCACATTCCACAATATTTTACTAGCCACTTTTAGAGTGGTCTAGATATCTTCCTAATACATTTATCTATCTTTCGGACTCATTTTTGAGTGTTTGAATTGAAGCTGCCATACCCTCCGAGACAGCGCTAAATGGGTATTATCTGGATATTTTATACTTTACACCGACTGTATTTGTTGCTCCCAATCACCCAGAAATCGAATTTGTGCCACTTTTAGAGTGGTCTACATATCTTCCTAATACGTTTATCTATCTTTCTGACTCATTTTTGGGTGTTTAAATTAGAGCTGCCATACCCTCCGAGACAGCGCTAAATGGGTATTATCTCGATATGGTCAATTTACACCAACTGTATTTGTTGCTCCCAATCACCCAGAAATCGAATTTGTGCCATTTTTAGAGTGGTCTAAATATCTTCCTAATACATTATCTATCTTCCTGACCCATTTCTGGGTGTTTAAATTGGAGCTGCCATACCCTCCGAGCACAGGCCCGCAAAACAAGAGTTTTGGGGGTGTGGACGATGGTATTACGGTGACGTGTCGAAATATAGGGTCTCTATATAAAACCCCATGCTTTATATAAATCAACATCAAGGCGTGAAACGCACTTTGGGTGAATCGAGAAATAAACGGTTTATCGCCAAACAAAATACATCAGCATATTCTACAAGTATCACTTTATATATTCCCGTCTTCAAATTGGTAAATTTGTGCAATTTTTTACCTTTGCCGGGCGATTCAAAATCCAACCAGACTGTCCATCCATCTAGGAACAGCCCGATTATGGCGGGTTTCGTTCTCAATTCTGATTGGTCAATTGCGACAGCTGATCAGTGCGTGACCTCTCTTGCCGGAGGCGTGTCTCGACTGACCATGGTGTTGATTTATATAAAGCATGGGGTTATATATAGAGACCCTATATTCGACACGTCACCTTAATACCACCGTCCACACCCCCAAAACTCTTGTTTTGCGGGCCTGTGCCTCCGAGACAGCGCTAAATGGGTATTATCTTGATATCTTTATAATTTACACCGACTTTATTTGTTGCTCTCAATCACCCAGAAATCGAATTTGTGTCACTTTTAGAGTGGTCTACATATCTTCCTAATACATTTATCTATCTTCCTGACCTGTTTTGGGGTGTTTAAATTGGAGCTGCCATACCCTCCGAGACAGCGCTAAATGGATATTATCTGGATATTCTATACTTTACACCGACTCTATTTGTTGCTCCCAATCACCCAGAAATCGAATTTGTGCCACTTTTAGAGTAGTCTACATATCCTCCTAATACATTTATCTATCTTTCTGACTCATTTTTGGGTGTTTAAATTGGAGCTGCCATACCTTCCGAGACAGCGCTAAATGGGTATTATCTGGATATTTTATACTTTATACTGACTGTATTTGTTGCTCCCAATCACCCAGAAATCGAATTTTTGCCACTTTTAGAGTGGTCTACATATTTTCCTAATACATTTATCTATCTTTCTGACTCATTTTTGTGTGTTTAAATTGGAGCTGCCATATCCTCCGAGACAGCGCTAAATGGGTACATCTGGATATTTTATACTTTACACCGACTGCATTTGTTGCTCCCAGTCACCCAGAAATCGAATTTGTGTTACTTTTAGAGCGGTCTACATATCTTCCTAATACATTTATCTATCTTTCTGACTCATTCTTGGGTGTTTAAATTGGAGCTGCCATACCCTCCGAGACAACGCTAAATGAGTATTATCTGGATATTTTTATAATTTACACCGACTCGATTTGTTGCTCCCAATCACCCAGAAATCGATTTTGTTCCACTTTTAGAGTGGTCTAGATATCTTCCTAATACATTTATCTATCTTTCTGACCCATTTTTGGGTGTTTAAATTGGAGCTGCCATACCCTCCGAGACAGCGCTAAATGGGTATTATCTGGATATTTTTATAATTTACACTGACTGTATTTGTTGCTCCCAATCACACAGAAATCGAATTTGTGCCACTTTTGGAGTGGTCTAGATATCTTCCTAATGCATTTATCTATGTTTCTGACGCATCCTAGGGTGTTTAAATTGGAGCTGCCATACCCTCCAAGACAGCGCTAAATGGGTATTATCTCGATATGGTCAATTTACGCCGACTGTATTTGTTGCTACCAATCACCCAGAAATCGAATTTGTGCCACTTTTAGAGTGGTCTACATATCTGCCTAATACATTTATCTATCATTCTGACCCATTTTTGTATGTTTAAATTGGAGCTGCCATACCATACCCTCCCAGACAACGCTAAATGGGTATTATCTCGATATGGTCAATTTACACCGCCTGTATTTGTTGTTCCCAATCACCCAGAAATCGAATGTGTACCACTTTTAAAGTGGTCTACATATCTATACATTTATCTATCCTTCTGACCCACTTTTGTGTGTTTAAAGTGGAGCTGCCATACCCTCCCAGACAGCACTAAATGGGTATTATCTCGATATGGTCAATTTACGCCGACTGTATTTGTTGCTACCAATCACCCAGAAATCGAATTTGTGCCGCTTTTAGAGTGGTCTACATATCTTCCTAATACATTTATCTATCCTTCTGACCCATTTTTGTGTGTTTAAAGTGGGGCAGCCATACCCTCCCAGACAGCGCTAAAATGGGTATTATCTCGATATTGGCAATTTACACCGCCTGTATTTGTTGCTCCCAATCACCCAGAAATCGAATGTGTACCACTGGGTGTTTAAATTGGAGCTGCCATACCCTCCGAGACAGCGCTAAATGGGTATTATCTGGATATTTTTATAATTTTCACCGACTCTATTTGTTGCTCCCAATCACCCAAAAATCGAATTTGTGCCACTTTAGAGTGGTCTACATATCATCCTAATACGTTTGTCTATCTTCCTGTACGTCAATTCTCTGTCTAGCGTCGAAGTTAGAAAATAGATAACATAAAAAAGCTCATGACTTCTTATGACCAAATGCAACTAGTATTCAGCTCCAATTTAAACACCCAAAAATGGGTCAGGAAGATAGATAAATGTATCAGGAAGATACCTAGACCACTCTAAAAGTGGCACAAACTCGATCTCTGGGTGATTGAGAGCAACAAATAGAGTCGGTATAAATTATAAAAATATCCAGATAATACCCATATAGCGCGGCCACGGAGGGTATGGCAGCTCCTATTTAAACACCCAAGAATGAGTCAGAAGCATAGATAAATGAATTAGAAAGATATCTAGACCACTCTGAAAGTAGCACAAATTCGATTTCTTGGTGATTGAGAGCAACAAATACAGTCGGTGTAAAGTATAAAATATCCAGATAATACCCATTTAGCGCGGCCACGGAGGGTATGGCAGCTCCCATTTAAACACCCAAGAATGAGTCAGAAGCATAGATAAATGTATTAGGAAGATATCTAGACCACTCTAAAAGTGGCACAACTTCGATTTCTGGGTGATTGGGAGCAACAAATACAGTCGGTGTAAATTATAAAAATAACCAGATAATATCCATATAGAGCTGTGTCGGAGGGTATGTCAGCTTCACTTTAAACACCCAAAAATAGGTCAGTAAGATAGATAACTGTATTAGGAAGATATCCAGACCACTCTAAAAGTGACACAAATTCGATTTCTTGGTGATTTGGAGCAACAAATAGAGTCGGTGTAAATTAAAAATATCCAGATAATACCCATTTAGCGCTGTCTCGGAGGGTATGGCAGCTCCAATTTAAACACCCAAAAATGAGTCAGGAAGACAGATAAATTTATTAGGAAGATATGTAGACCAATCTAAAAGTGGCAAAAATTCGATTTCTGGGTGATTGAGAGCAACAAATACAGTCGATGTAAATTATAAAAATATCCAGATAATACCAATTTAGCGCTGTCTCGGAGGGTATGGCAGCTCCTATTTAAACACCCAAGAATGAGTCAGAAGGATAGATAAATGAATTAGAAAGATATCTAGACCACTCTAAAAGTGGCACAAATTCGATTTCTGGGTGATTGGGGGCAACAGATAGAGTCGGTGTAAATTATAAAAATATACAGATAATACCCATTTAGCGCTGTCTCGGAGGGTATGGCAGCTCCAACTTAAACACCCAAAAATGAGTCAGGAAGATAGATAAATGTATTAGGAAGATATGTAGACCACTCTAAAAGTGGCTAGTAAAATATTGTGGAATGTACGACCCTTTAGAAATGTACTCAATAGCACACATTTTGAAGCATTCTTCTCAAATTTTTATTCACAGGGAAGAAAATTTATTGGAGGAAACATGGTGTCATTCGTGTTGTGAAAAACATAATGGTTGTCGAAATATATGGATTTTCATGAAGGTTACTACTTTCACATAGCGCGATTTAGAATATCGAAACGGGAATAAGTAATAAGGAAATAAGTTCAGCGACGTTTCAAAATCGGCAAATAAACTCCCAAAAGCGGTAGTTCAAATTACTTACTTGTTGGAGTGATACTTACCAAGAGGAGAGCTACACCCAGAAATCTCATCTTGTTCACTTGAGTTAAATGCTGACGGAAGACTTCAGTTAGACTTCTGTGGAAAGAAAGGATTTGCCGGCGAGAAATATATTTATTAAGTCAGCTTTTATACCCTGCGGGGAATTCTATGAATAATTATTCAACCATATCACCAGTCCATCCAAGAGGTATATATGTTTTTATGTTTCCAGGTTTTATTCAACGTTTATTTCTAACTCTTTGTTTTGGTCTGTCATTCAAAAGCAGATTTCAGTTCTCAGCATTCATCGCGCGGATCTCTCCTTTCATCTGTACAGATAAGCCGGTGAGACATGTTTGATGGGTTAAATTGTACGTTGTGGGAAATGCCGTCTACAATGTACGGGTTCATGCATTTATTTACTGGTCAGGCTAACGTGTAATTTTGATGCTGACACTACGTTTCGGAAGGAGAATGTACATAGGAGACTTTTATTGACCAGCAAAGATAGACGGTCGATTCGGTGTTAGATCTGCTTCATCTCCCCTGTTTATTATTATTTTTCTAGATATTAATTTATTTTTATTTCTGAACGATCCCCCGTTGTCCACTGCTAACTTTATGAAGTCAACATCCAATTCAAAATTTGGAACTCTTGAATGGTAGAGGCACGCTAACCAATGTAGGCAATTAGATTCTCGTATGTACTCTTGACGATAAAGCGTGGTTTAATCAGTGGGATTTAACAAATATAAGAGCGTTAACTTATTTGAAGCAATTAGTTGTTATCAGTTAATAAATACAACAACAATTTTGGAAGTTGACCAATAATCTATTCATTATAACAAACAAATTAAAATAATTATGAGATGTCAGATGGACCTTGAACAAGGGATACAACTTACATTGCTTCGTTCCACAGTTGATTGTGAAGAAAATAGCTCACCAGTTTCTCGCGTTTTTACACAAAGTTGTCAGTCAGTAGATGTCATATACTTCGGGTAGTTTAGTACTGTTACAGAGAGACCAATCTATGCAGCGTAGCGCCGTCATTTGATGGAAACAATTGATGGTGACTGGCCGGAAGTTCATACACAGAAATCATACGCGCCTACTCACCCCCCAAAATTTGGGGGTATGGCTACCATTTATCCGTGAGACTCTTCTCGAAGAAGCGAGTCTCGCGGGATGTAAATGAATATTATTTGAGGCATTGCATTTGATCAACGATCAATTCACATTTAGGAAATTGCTTTTCGCAATTATTTAGAATGTGATACTTAACAATGTAGACTTCAAGAAATTTTAATTTTGGAAGGTTTGCATTGAACCAGAAATTAGTTTTATCAACGTCACACAGGAAAGGGTTAGATTCGCGTTAACGTAATAATCATTTCATTTGTGAAAACACTCTTTGTACAAGATCAGACCATTATTCGTGTATAACCGTTTTAGGACGGTTTGGGGAAGGGTTGGATAAAAGTGTCAAAAACACTATTAAGAATAAAGTGTTTTGCTTCCGTAGGTCCATAACCAATTATATTTGTTCGTGTACAGCGTTTCAGGGATACCTTACACTGCTTCATGTTGAAGATTCACGCTGTATGAATATATCTGCGTGTAAAACTAATATAAAATATTAAATATTAAAGATTAAACTAAACAACTTCGCGTGTGGAACACTCTAAATAAAAACTCTTTATTCTAAATAAAGAATTGTTGTTGATATAAAATGAATTATTCATCGCGAATTTTGTGCTGCGTCACTCCATCTGTGTGCAGGCGTGCGTGTGCAACTGATATAAATGTAAATCTGGCGGAGTAAATTTTGCCGCGTCATTTTTGTCGGGTTTACCTGTTATTGCATTTCAGTTTTGTTTTTTTCTCTTCTGCGCATGTGTAGTTTTGACCTCCTGCCCGGGGACTGTTCTCATTGGATGCCCCTTACAGCATTCACAACAGGCCTCGCAAAATCTGGAAAATCAGGGGAAATAAAAATTTGTATTCCGGCCCTAAAAGTCATGGAATTTCGTTGAAAGGTCATGGAAAGTCAGGGAAAATAGATGTACAGAGTCCGGAGGAAATGAGGGAAACAAGCTAAGTTATTCTCTGAAGTTCAGCGAAATTTATTGCGAAATAAAAATCCAAATATCCGTGAAACGTCTTCATGTTGTTATTATATTTGCTGGTGACCGAATTTCGCCGGATTGGAACGAGGTCAGACAGCTTATTTACATATTTTGTGTAGTCCATTGGTTGAACTAAACTCGTGACTCTTTCCCGCTGAATTAATATTCATATTTTGTGGCGTGTATTGGTCGAGGTCATAATGTCGACAGCTGATTGGCTCACGCCCTTGGCATCTGTACCAATTTACATATCCAAATCTGCCGCCATTGGTCAAATTGCAGTGACGTGTTTTCCCCTCTGTGAAATGAGGAAGACGGTCGCCATTGTTCGTTGCTTTGGAATATAGCCTTGGGCGAATGTAAAGAGTTGCCGATGCCGGGAAAATGCAAATTTAGTGAACATTGGTTGAGGCTGGATGATTATAAACTGTGGTTGTCCCGTCACGATGAGAGGACAGCCACGTGCACGGTGTGTCAAACAAATGTGGATCTGTCCAATATGACCGAGGGTGCTTTACGGAGCCATACAAAAAGTACAGGGCACAAATTACGCATGGACAGAAAAATCAGAGAAGGCCAACACAGGAACATAGCGGCATTTCTGACTACAACCGAGACAACAACGACAATAAATGAGACTGCCGTGCCCGCCCGAGCTTCAACTTCTACCTCGAACGGTGAGACGACCGTGCACGACCGTGGTCGTATGCCACCATCTGCCGGCGATCATCGCGAGGGTATTTCTGACTTTCATTCAACGAATCGGACATTGGAACCGGAAATATGGTGGTGTTTGAAACAGATACAGTCGCACTGGTATAGATGAAGAAATAGATGAGAAACGGAAGACCCTGAAAAACTTATGAGTTGGAGTATCGGAAACTTTAATCAGCTGTTGAACTGTGAACATTACCTGTCGGTTTCAAATTCAACTTATGCAGAACTTGGGGAGGTCATGCTCATAAATTTTCTAATATGTTTTTTTCTGCCTCACAAGTAACTATGAAACAAAAGCCTAGAGTTTTTTGAGGGTTTTTTTGTTCATGTGCACACTGGTAAGACCACAGTTGCCTGGGGTGTGGGATATTGGATGGTGAAAAGATGTCTACGTATATTTTCAATAAATTATGAAAATTATTTTTTTTTTTTTTTTTTTCAAATAGATGTTTTTCTCTTTCTTCTTGACTCAAATAAAGTGATTCCCCTTGATGTCAAGCCAAGTTGCTACAGTTTTAATTTTCTACCATACCCTGACCTCTATGACAAAGAAAAAAGACAAGTTCGGAGTAGAACCGCTCAACACGGTCGTTTGAAAAGGTTCTCATAAACGAACGAAAGCCTACCCTTTCAAATGCCATCCGTTTATTATTTCCCAAGTGAACCAACCTTCGGAATATATACGCTTTGAATGTCTAAATCTTCCCTTGAGTAAAGAAATTCATTCTTCGCGCCAAAAAAAAACGGCTTTTTCGACTTTTAGCCACGTCGCTGGGCAATGACAACCGACAACACTCTATGTGCTATACCTCCCGCCCACTGGATTATCTGCCCCTGACATACTCTTATGTCCCTGAATACTACGCGAATTCTCCGTGACTCGGTGGTTTTACAACTCCTGTCACCCAGGACGGGAGAGCCGACCAATGAAATTCCACGGCTAAAAATAGTAACCAAACTAATGGGGATAATTTCGACCAATCGTCGCGGATCATACTGTATAGCCCGACACATACAATGTTGGCAGAACAAACATTGCCCAGCGAGGTGGTTTAAAAGTTGAAAAAGCCGGGGTTTTGTTTGTTTTTTGGGGGGGGGGTTGTGGGTTTTTTTGGCACGAAGAAGGAATTTCTTTCCCCAAGGAAAGACTTAGACATTCAAAGTGTAAATATTCCGAAGGTTGGTCCACTTGGGAAGCAATAAACGGATGGCGTTTTAATAATTTATTGAAAATATACGTAGACGTCTACCATCCAATATCTCACAGCCCAGGCAACTGTGAGTAAGACTACATTAGCTAGGTGTCCAATAATGTCATCACATCCAGTGCAACAAATTATTGATTTCTTCTCCAATCTCGCTATGGAGAGCAATAAATAGAATTTACATTTAAATACACATTATTTTTCAGTTATTGGAGTGGAAAGTGCAATCAAATTATTATAAATCGTAATGGATGATGTCTGGTGATAGGTTTTTCAATATGAAGTCAGACATGGACGATGGCTGATTTATGAATGTCTGATGTAAAACTTGTATGAAAAGTATAGTTTAGTAATTCCAAAATTTGGTCATGGAAAAGTCATGGAATTTTGAACCTCTGGACGTGTACGAACCCTTTCATGAAAAATACCGTTCTTCTGTCTGACAGTCATACACACATTTGCAATGCACGGTAGCTTGCGCACTGAACGTGATATAATTGGGAGATTATCGCAGTAAATTTTATCTTCCCAATTTCTTTAAAAATTTGCCTTTCCAATCGGGTATCATTTGTTACGGCAGGAAGGGTATAGTCATTCTTCATGGTCCATCGACAACCAATCATATCTGGCTATTATCTGGCGCTGATTGTCAGAAAGTCACTGCGCCAAAAAGCAATAGCAGGATAATCAGCGAGTAATTAAGGACCAGCACTTGTTGTCCCATCAGTTTTTTGAGTCAATCTTTCAAATGCAAGAACTCAAAATTGATACATGATATGTAGATCTGAAACTTCAACTTTACACACATATTCTTGAGGTTATTCTATAACTAAATCTGGCACTTTATGTATTATTATTACAAATATGAATTTTAATATTTTTGAACATTTTTCAATCTTTGGTACGCTGCCTTACAACAAAAGTTATTATGAATCATAGTGCAAAATGATTAAATGCAACTTTATTAATAACTTTTGTTGTAGGTTCACAAAGATGGTGTTCGCTTTAGATAGGGAATCGTCCTCCACAGCAGCTGGTGGGGCTAATTTTTGTCTAAAAAGCGCCAAATTGACAATTTCTCACAGTCTACATACTGAATTATCAGATAAAGAATAATCAAGTCTCACAGATAAACACAACCAGACTTACAGTGGTTCAAACATGCCGTACCTGCCGTATTTTGCACTTTTCGGTGCATTTACAGTCGACATTTTCTCTTGTTGCAAAATTATGACACCTTTAACCAAAATCATATTTAGATTTATTTATTGTTCAGAATAGCTAAAATTGGTTTTGGTTATTGGTGTCCTATTTTTGTAACAAGAGAAAATCTGCGCCGAAAAGTGCCTAAAAGTACGAAAATAAGCCAACGTACCAACTTTGGTGCGCCATAAATCCGTGTTCGTGCATCTGCAGCCTTTCATTATTTCGTGTCTTATAATTCAGCATGTAGGCTGTACAAAATGGTCCTTTCATATCCTTTTGATAAAAGTGAAAGTTTGGCCCTACAAACCGAGCAGCTTGAGGATGATTCCCTATGTAAAGCGAAATGATCACAAATATGGGACTAATAAACCCCCGATGCAAGTAAACCCGACATCAGTACTTTGATGTGCTGTGATGTTAGCCCAAGGCTTTTGGGCAACTGTTCCAGTTGAAAACTAAATGACTTGAACAGAAGACAATTAGACAAAAAGAAAATCAATAAATATATCAATAAATAATAAATTACATAGAAAATTTTCTTGTCTTTGCAAGGGGGACATCAGACACACTGACAACACAAACCATTCATTCAAATTTCGCCTTCCATTGGGGAGGCAGAAATATTCCTCAAACACAGTATACATATTCTCTTTTGTGATCTAATTTTCGTTTGTCAAAATATTGCTCCATAGAGAAGTTACTCATATAAACAATCCCGTTCTAGATTATGATATACTGGATTATTATCATGCTCATGCCACTAACATGAACTCCAATCCAACCAGTGGTCAAGATTCATCATCGTTCTTCAGAATTCATATTATTGATCACTCATAGATTGGATTAAGTTCTCATAGTACTCAGTTCTCATTTCATACTTTTGCAAATTCTTGTAACATGGCCAGGTTCCAGTTCTATTAAGTACACGTATGAAAGGTGCGAACTGGTATGATGGAGTTTATCTTGCTGTGTATGACGAAAGAATGAAATATAATGAAGGCCATAAACATTTTCAATGAAGTGAGTTTTGATATTAAATATGTATACAATTGATTCCAACTTGCAGGTCATGGATTCAGCACCTCTGATATCAGATGCAACAGGACTGTTACACAATGGATGTACTGGATGAAATGGAAAAACCAAAACAGACTATTGATTGGTTCAGCTGTGTCAGAAAGGTGTGGAATGACAGAGGTGGTGAAAATCAGAGCCAGTGATTGGCCACAACCACACCCCCCCCCCCCCCCCCCCCCCCCTCTCCAAACACATTGGATATCAGCTGATTCCTCAGGAAATAAACATTACACATGTAATGACCACCGGCAGTGTGATACATGTGTCAATCGGTCAGACATTTTCAAGGATGCCCAGTTCTAACTTAAAACAACCATGCCGGACTTCATTCCTGCTCTCAGAATAATTGGATCTAACTTTTACAAAACCTGCAGCTCCCAATAGCTCCTGGATCTAGACCACATAAATGAAGGGATCTATTTTATCGGTGCTATGGCAAAAATATCATGTAGAATGGGATTGTGTGGATAATATCAGATTCATGAAAGTTGAAGTCCTGCAGCATGCTCCACAAATATGATCAAAGGTCATAAAACTTTCTGGTCTGCACCAGTGTGGCTCTATACTTGTTTTTTTTTACAAAATTATCTCCCTTGACCAAGTAAGGACTTGAATGTGTCTGAAATGATTTAGCTTCTAGAAACAAAGATTTCATTTCCTGAGTAGAGGTAAAAACCGAACACATTTTGATTATTTTATTCAAATTTCAATTCCACTTCTGGTATATGTACATGTATAAAATACATACAGAATGAACTGCATACAGAATAACACAAAGAACAGGTATATTTATCTCATTACATTCTTAACCAAAGATGAATACCTGGGTGATATTACAACAATACCATGGTGTTATATATTGTTATGATTGGCTTAACTTTAGCTGCTGAAGATATTTCTAATTTGAGGGTAATGGGCAATCATACTAAATTTATTTTCATAACTTCATTCATTTTCACAAAGAAACATAATCGAGATTAGCAAGTGAAGTTTTACAACATAATATAATACGCATCAGTTTAGTGTAGATATATATACCCTTGAATATCTGTTACCATGATTCAGTCATAATATTGTCTGTATTATATTGATGTCGACAAGGAATATACTTAATTATTTGATAGTATTATTAATTGTATGTTGTTTATGATTAACATGAACTTTTTATTCGCTGGAATCCAGCCATTTGTTCCATATGGGCAATATTCTCATCAGCCATCACCATTCAATATGAATGTGATACATGTACAAGTCCATGGTAATTGATACATTATGGTGAAGGTGACCTGTAACACCAGCATACAAAATTATTCCGAGCTCATTGAAACATCATCACATGATGCTGAGACAGATCAGAACGGAGTGTCGGTAAAATCAGATGTGTTTTGTAGAGGATTTTGTCAATGAGGATGCTATACTGTACACATACAAAATATGAAGTGCTGATGTGTAGGGCCTATAGCATAAAATCACAAGCAAGTTGGTAAAACTAGGCACACAGGGTCTCATTTCTGCCGCTAACGTGTTGATTTGGGTGGGGGCGTCCTCTCAGGGGGAGGTGTGGGTGGGAAGGGGCCTAATGTCTCAAGCAGTATTTCAGGTTTTCCATCAATATACTCTATTCCATACCCCAATATTTCAAGCACGTGAAAAATTATTTGCGGGGAATGTGACTTCCACATCCCTAGCTGGACATGCTAGTGGGGAACCCTCAATCTCTGGAAATATTCTTCATGGCACCAGCTACTAAGTGTCACTTTTTGTCAGTTTGTGACTTTTCTTCAAATTGAAAGGGGAATGGGAATGCTACTTTCTCTCAGTGTTTGAATAATAGAGTTGAAAAGTGAACTTCCTGTGATTGAATTATTAGGGGAATTACCGTAATTACCATTGGTGAAGTTAACGCCCAACAAATGCAAAATTGAGGTTAGCATCCGGCCCTATGTTATTCAGTGATGTATTCCCCTACTGACCCTGTTGCCTCGACGGAGGTCTTTGCGCTCATCCAGCGCTTGTTATTTTCATCACCGGGAGCAATATTTTCTCATTTATCGTTGACTTATTATGAGTTCAATACTTCAGTTGAAGTTGGCATGTTAAACGCCATATTAGAAAGGTTGGCTAATTTGAATATGTTACCATTAATTACCAGTTCGGGTGCTGACTTCCAGATTTCTTGTTCCACATGTATCAAAGTATATCTCCACCAAACATCATCCTTCTATCGTGATTTGAGTCACTCTGGTGAAATTTCTAGGTCAATCGCTGTATATTGACCTTAATAAACCACGGCCATCTGATTTTGTTATCATGAGGGATTCCATCTTGAGTACCAATCAGGTGTTAGCAATTGTATCTTTAGGTCAGGTGTACCAAAAAGTACCAAAAATAAAATACTTCCACCACAAGAAATTGTTCAATTGGCAGGAAGTAAAATATTATACTGTATACTCAGAAACATTTCAAGGCACCGAGTATCATGATTCTCGAGTAACAAGACCATTAAGTAGTACATTTGTGCAAAATAGTTGATTCTGAGGTGAAAACAATTCCTATTGTTCTCTGTAAACACACGAAGATAAACGATAACCAGAACCAGATTTCGTCTACGACTACGTATTGGAACAGCGAGTATGATGTATCAAGCTGGTTCTGGTTATCGTTTATCTTCATATGTTTATAGAAAGAAATATGAGGTGTTTTCGCAGGGGACAGGGGAGATAACTAAATAGAACTGTAATAGGCTGGTAATGTATTGCAAGTTTAAATCTACAGTTTAAATCTCCACAATCATTTCTACACGTGAATTAGCATTTACCAATCTCGTGAAATTTCCACAACTTGGAAACCCCTATAAAACAATTGTGAATAATAGTTTGGCATCCTTGGTGGCTCTATTTTCTTCATTATAAGAGTAATCAGTGGACCTTATAGATCTACGTTTATAGTATACAGATGCTTTATTTCTGAATGATAAACTGAAAATAAAGCCAATGTTTACTTGCTATATCATCTGAATAAATGTCTGAAACAATTGAAGATTTATAAGGTGTGCATGAAATGAATCCATCCAACTTATAATAGTAAATTGTATTCCAACAAAAATAAATTGTACCATTATACAGCAGTAAATTGTGCCCTTGCCCGCCGATAAGTGAAAGCTATGAGGATGCATAATATGAGAACAGTACAGCATTCTTTCTGGGATCTGCACAAAAGCCCCAGTGAACAAAAAAACATGGACAAAAGCCCCATTGGGCAAAAGCCCCACCCGACATCGAGTTTCATGTCAGGGCTATAAGATCGCAACTTTACAGTTTTTTTTTCATAGTTACGTGGATACCGTGTCAATTTTTTGTATATCCACACTGCTCTAACTGTGCCTTATTTAGATTGAAATTTTCTCTTATATCAGACTGCGCCCTACTTACGCCCTGTGGACATAGATGTTTTAGCCAAACTTTAGACTGCGCTCTATCTGCGCCCTGTGGAGATAACCAATTTTTTCCTACAAATTGTCCGATAGCCAGTAAGTGAGTGAGTGAGTCCATCCGAATCCTTTCGTCGGCAAAATAAGGAGACGCGTTGACATTAGAACCTTAATTTCTTGCATGAAGGTGCATTAGGGGACTGTTACCAGCAAGTTCTGAGCTGACCTACTTTTGATGAAAATTTCTTGTAATTTTTTATAAAAATCACTGGTGATTCTGACCTGGGCTGTGCCCATCTTAACATAGACAGGATTTCAACTTGGGGCTGGGGGATTTCCAAGAGTCGGAGTCCTAATGCCTAGCCTACTTCGTAGATCCTGTGACGTTAGTCACACTGCCATGTAGATAAATCAGGCGCAATTAAAATATTTGGAACGCGCCCTAATTTGCACCCTAGCCATATTGAGTCTAATGGCAAAATTGGGGATGCAGATAGGGAGCGCGCTCCAATTGCGCGCCAACTGCGCCCTAGCTGTCTCAATTGATGCGCTCTGCTTGCGCCTTAAATGCGCCCTAATTCTGTGAGGGATGCCTCAGTGGGCTTGTTTATACCATTAGACAAGGCATTACATCTTGATGGGGCTGGTGCCCCATGAGTGTTTTTCATATGGCCTACTTATCGGGCTGGTAAAAAGAAGTGCTGATAATTTAGTTCAATTGAAATCAGCCATGCTGTGAGCAATTCAGCGCAGTTACTAGTTCCAGTTCTATCAAATCAGACTATTTGATCGAATCTCTGTATGCAAGGCATGTTAGAGATAGATACATATAATAGCCTATAGGCTCTTGTTTCACTATGAAATCTATATGCATACACTCGATATAGTTTTGCCTTTCGGTTAGGATATAAAACATGAGCAGTGTGACTAACGTCACAGGACCTACGAAGTAGAGTATGCATTCGGACTCGAACGCGAACTGAACTCTTGGAAATCCCCACCCCCAGTTGAAATCCTGCCTATATCAAGATGGGCACTGCCCAAGTCAGAATCGCCAGTAATTTTCATCAAAAATCACCAGAAATTTTCATCAAAAGTAGGTCAGCTCAGAACTTGTTGGTAACAGTCTCCTAATGCGCCTTCATTGCAAAAATAAATAACGATCGCCGATTTAATTTTACAATTTTTTAATTAAAGGAAACAGATTGAATAATATAGGTTCAGTAGATTTCAAGCTTTACGTGTGAAAATACATTTACATCTCTTTAATGGTT
Organism: Hanleya hanleyi; assembly: GCA_036873755.1. Lineage (NCBI taxonomy): Eukaryota > Metazoa > Mollusca > Polyplacophora > Lepidopleurida > Hanleyidae > Hanleya > Hanleya hanleyi. Next base: position 9,046 of record JAVTVY010002896.1, on the reverse strand, counting down.
TTCAGTGCCCTTGTCCAGAATCAAAACAACTTTTTGAATCACATTATTTTCCCAACAATACAACAAATTTTTATATATAGTACTATAGTAGAAAGGTAGCATTTATGTAGTTTACAGTAATTCAACTCAAGACCAACACCTTCTCTGCACAAGATAATAATGATTCTATGTCATTCTCCTGAGCATAACCGGTACAAAGACGAATAAATAGCGTCTCTACATCACGTTGTTATCTAGATATATGAGACAACACATTTTGGATATCGGCAATCTGATGAATGTACTATTCCGGTTTTCTTGTTTCACATTATATTCTATGACGGTTGATCAGTGATTTTCTTCATTGATAAACATTAAACCACCTCAGCTTCGTTGTGTGAATCGGAATTACATTGCTGTGACACACCAACACACTCCGTGGCAATGATTCTGTATCCCCTAATCAAGGAATCAAAATGGATCAAGATTTGAAATGACAAGAAAAATTTAGACATATTTTGCTTACACATGTAATTTTTGTTTAAATTATATCCCAGTGTGATGTATAGTCAATATTCAAGAGGTACAAAAAAAACTCAATGTGCTCATATTTTCACATCATGATCAAAGATACTTTTTCTAGTTAAATTCTACCCAAAGAAAATAAATTAAGACCCTTTAAACATGCCGTCAATGCCAGATGCTGAGTGTTATACAGCTGTAGATCAGGGCTCTGGGTGCATATATCATGTTTCCATACACTTGATGCACGCAAAAGCAAAAACAAAGCCTTCTTGAACAACCTATCTTTGTACAGGTACATGTAACTCAGAAAATATCATTCTCTCTCAAAAGAAAACAATTCGCGCCAGGAACGCCTTTTTTATCAAGCTAATTTTGTTATGTACTACTTAGATTCAATAATTGTCACGAAATTTCTTTGATTATATCTTAATTGCAACCATGCTTGTTCCTCAAACCTGACATGATTGAGATATGTACATGTATAACACACTTTCATTTGAGAGTCCAGACAATCCACCATTCATGTGAACAAATTGCACTCAACATGGAATAATTAAATTCACACTACCAAATAGTTCACCAGCTGTTAGTTTTGAGACCCATTTCTACAGTATCAGTACTGTGTTACTATCTGTATCAGTTGAAACCCAGTGAAACTTAAACAATTAAAACCAGTAAAGAAATTTGTCTGTTGAATAAAAGAAAATATGGTATGGAGATTTAATGAATAAACTACTAAACAGCTTACATGTGACCAACAAAATGTCCCAAAACAAGCTGATAAATTCCTTGGGTGGCTTGCAGGATGGCTTTGCTTCACCCTCAGTAAACTTTTATCATTGTTGCTCACACAGTCTAATCTGAAGGATGATACCACATCTTTCTTTCTTCTGCTGAGTTATTGCACCAGGCTGACTTAATTGGTTGATGTAGGATATTTCCCCACCAGTGGGCAATTTGACCTAAATTTAAAACCTGATGTGGTCTGTGATGAAATGTTTGGATGTGAAATAGGATACACGTTAAAGGCCACAGTTTACATATAACTATAACAATATACTGAATTGTGTGTATTGAGGATGGCAAGTTGGTAATAGCAGTGTAGATAAATGATGGAAATGATGGAAATGATGGAAAATTAGCATTTCCTTTTTCATAAAAACAATTACGGATGGCATATCCCACCAGATTTTGTGCTGTGTTATATATAACACTCGCTGAGCCATCAATAAATAATAAAAAAAATAATTATAAATCGAATTTTCATCAGAATTCGGTCAGCTCAGTAACAATGCTCTAATGCACGTTCATGCCAAAAATCAAGGTTCTAATGTCAACGGTTCTCCTTATTTTGCCGACGAAAGGATTCGGATGGACTGACTGACTGACTGACTCACTGACTCACTCACTCACTCATTACCGGACAATTTGCGATCTGTAGCCTACTTCGTAGGAATAGACGAACATCATGGATAAATTTTCGACATCACTTTCTCCTACAATTGTAGGTGTAGGTTTCGCTTCTCGCAAATATATATTTACTATTTCGACTGACAATTTAACAGTTGAATCCCTCCAAATGTTGTCAATACACAGGCTTAATATAGAAGATTACAAATTATGACCTCCTCTGTCGTTTTCAAGGTCTGTCAATGTGATCGTATAAAAGGTTAGAGGAGGGGCCAGGAAGGGTGGTAAGCTGACAGATAGTCGATGCAGTTAGCTAGATGAGCGGTGGGTAATGCAGAGATTTCCCTTGATTTTTCGACAGTGTCCGAATCCTCATCTTAAATGTTTGTCGATTTATCGAGAGTATCCCTCTCCATTGTAAATTCTAGTTGAATGTACCGGGGACTCGAATAAGCACCAACAATAATCTAACTGTATTTTACGGTCCCCTAATCAAGTTTGGTTCTTGTAAATGTAGGTGTTTACCACAGTGTATGCACAAGTTTGGTGCATGCAAAGGTTTGGTGCCTGCAAGTAGAAGCGACTGACAGCTGATGTCAGTTTGATTGACAAAAATTAACTCTTAATTGTCGGGCTGAACCCAATTCCCACTGAGAGAAACAGAGACATAATCTCTGAGGTAATTAAATGATCAGACGGAGAGGTGAAAGAATTTCTTGTTTTGTCGAATTCTGTGCGGCGATGGATTTCTTAATCACTGGTATAAACTCTTGCTTGACCATTTCACCAGATTCAGCTTTTTTAATTATTTCCAATCGACTGTAATAACATACGATACAAGTTGGAGAGGGGTCAATATCAGCACGCTCTTTCCACAACCAGTCGGTCCGCTAACTATCATGTTCAAGGGATACTCAGATACTCTCAGTTGTGCCATGGTCATCAACTTCATGCCGATCTCTTGATAGAGATTATATACAATTACTCTTAAATATCACTTCATATAAAAATGTCTAATCTCAAATCTTTCATAGATTTCCCTATGTGTCTGCATCTTGACGGGTGACCCTTGGTGCTTTCGTTTAATCTATGGTGATGGTGCTTGGTTACCGACTTCTGACGTTAAAGTTCTGCTTTAACCCGCACTACAACTTGTTGACTTGGATACATGAATACAATGGTCCCCATTTGAACTCCCGATGGCTATTCGCCTGAGTTCTCCATATCCTTAATATCGATGAAGTGTGGGGCATTATGAAATTGTGAAGGTTGGTCAAGTCTCTTTCTCTCGTGATCAGAAAGCTTAGTCTGGCCTAAAAACTGTCACGTTAGTCAAGCAAAAAAAATCGTTAATTCGGCACAAAAATCTGTGTTTCGTACATACAAAATACCTAAGTTTTACACTGTTAACGCTCATAGTCAAAAGTGACATAAAACAACGTCAACTGCAATTGGACTTTCCTCTGTTAAAAATGCATGTGTTGTAACCGTTTGTTTATTCGTCAGATGGTTACGCATGAGTGTTATGGCGTGACGATGGCTGTTATTACGTTTCGACGGACGTCGCCGCATTACGGTGAATTAGTGTCAATTCCATGGGCTTACAAGATCGCAATTTCGCCCACTCTTGCCCCTCTCTCTAAGGCGTTGGAGCGTCAAGATAGGCGCTCGCGGACGTTACGGTGTAACGTCCATAAAATCAACCCTGTCCGAAAGACATGCACAGTCGACGACCAACCGCCAATATGGCTCAGCGCTGCCTTGAATGCGGACGAACGTTTACCAGACACAATGATATGATGCAGCACAAGAAGAATATATATGGATACGTTGACTCTTATAATATGATAATATGGATAATATCATCGTTGAGAAGGCTGAGTCTTCTCGTTATAAAGGCCAAATTCATTTGTTAGTGAATAGAAATACTCGCGCGTGTCTGTTGAGAATTCATGTTTCAAGGGAACTTACTCGTGTCGGCAAAAAGCTTCTAAAATGCAGCATGGCGTTACAGAGAAAACGCACATGTTACTGAGTTGTAAAAAGTTGTGTTGTAAAATGAGTTTTCTGCCGTAGAGTTTGTAATGCATGCCTGATGCCCAAGTCTACAAAACGGTAGGAACGTGGATTATAGTGTATATTCACTTATTGAGTCTTCTATTCATATCTCGATTGAGAATAGACATTTGTTGTTTTGTAACTGGTAACGGAAACTGGGTTATCGGCAAACCCCGTGTCAAATTGAAAACTGTTAGATTGAAACCTGTTCATACTAGGTTATTTAATTATTGTTTTGATATGTCGCTACTCTACGTAGTTGCTAATACTATGTACATAAATAGTATAGCATAAGCAGGTCTATAAATGCCTATAACGATGTTTTGTGTAAAGACTAATTTACCACCCCATGTTGACCTATTGAGAAGGGTAGCTCATTATAAATATGAATCTAAATCATTGGTGATACAAACATTCTGTTTACGAACATTTTGTTCTGCTTTCAGTCAATCGGTGTATTTGGTGTATCAATGTTTTGGATAGCGTGTACAGTCTGATGGTGCAAGAGTTATGGAATACAGTTTGAACGCTGAAATAGTATGGGACCATGATAGTGCAACAATACCCAGTGACTGTACATGTATAGGACATTTTGCTGAGGCTATATACTGAATCTTGCATTTGTTATGGAGCCACAAAGGGCTATTGCAAGTCTATGGAGCCACAAAAGGCTAACTGTATGAATAAGGAGCCAAAAGTGAAGTTGTCAGTGATACATATTAAAGAACCACTATACCGCATTGATGTGTTGCCTTGGTAACTATATTCATTGACGTTTACGGCTACGACAGTTGAAAACTGCAAGCACTATGAACTCTGAAAGGGAAGCCAGTAACATTCATTCTATGCAGGTTGAAGATATGACGGGTGCTTATCGAGGCCCTCCTAGCGAAATAATTACAGATGAGGCCATGCCCGAAAGTCGGTCCAGAAAATTAACTGAAAAGGGGCTGCAGTACACTGTAGAAAATAAGGTGAAAACACTGGACAGTATTTTTAGACGGCTGAAATTAAAATCTTCAAAACTGACAGATTTGATGGATTTGAATGCAGGATTTCTAAATATGCATCCGGCATATTCTGAGTGGCTGCAGGACTATGAAGAATTTCTCTGTGTTCGTGATGATATTTCTGGGATAACACATGATTTTGAAGTGGAACAGCACATAGAAGACCTGGACATGTATTTGAGAACCATCAAAGCCTCAGTGGAAGCATGGTTTGCTGATTATCAAACAAAACGAAATCTAAGGTCTGATGATGGTGTTAAGCCAGGTGACAGCGCTTCACAAGTTACTAATCAAGGCATGTCTAGAAGATCCCGAGTTAGCCATGCGCCATCCTTCGCAAGTTCGCTTGCATCAGCTCGATTGAAAGAAGAGAAAAAGAGAGCAGAACTCATCGCAAGGGCTACAGCACTGAAGAAGAAACAACAGCTAGAACTGGCTAATTTCAGGTTAAGGTTACAAGCAGAGGAGCTTGATTTAGATACAGAATTGGCTGTTGTGGACGCTAAAAGTAGGGTTATTGATCAGTTCTCCAAGCTAGAAATGCAACATAGTGAGATTGACAAAACGGTTAAAGGGCCATGTGTTTCTTATGGTATAAAACTGGAAGATTTTAAAGGGTCACGTGTTTCTCGTGACATAAAGGTGGAAGATGTTAAAGGGTCACGTGTTTCTCGTGACATAATGGTAGAAGATTTTCAGCTTCCAACTAAATCTGTTCGCAATCTTAACAGCATACAGTCAATGCCACACCTTAATACTGAATCAAACATCCCACATAGTTATGGTTTGAATGTTGACACAAATGTTGATAACCATGTGAATGTTCTAGGCAATCCTACCATGATTATCCCCCCTCGCCATGATCCTAAGCAAACCCCAGGTATAAACACATCTCATCATTCTGCCACCACCCTTGAGGAGGTTGATGTCACAGGTAATCCAGATGGAACTGTTTCTCCCTATCATGAGGTTAGTTATGTTTCAGGTGTCAACACTGTTCTGCCTCCTGTCGCTACCTCTGTGGATGTTATTCAGTCAGTGGTCAGGCAACTAAGAAAGCCGGTGCCTGAGATTAAGAAATTTTCTGGTGATGTATTAGAGTACAGGAAATTCCTTCGTCAGTTTGAGACAAAGATTGTCCTTAATTCAGAATCATTTGATAAAAAGATGAATTACCTCGAACAATTCACCGTCGGCGAAGCCAACAAGATTGTTGCAGGGTATAGTTACCTTGATGCCGAACGAGGATACAAGGCTGCACGTGCAGAGTTGGAAGAACGATATGGTCGCGATGATGTGGTAGCCACTGCCTTTGTGCAAAAGGCCATGTCGTGGCCCTCTGTGAAGGCGGACAATGCTAAAGGATTGGACGAGTTTGCCATATTTCTCGCGGAATGTGGTAATGCTGTTTGTTACATGTATTGAAGCAGTTAGAGTTTTAGAATACCCTGACAATTTGAAGAAGTTGGTGGGCAAGCTTCCTTTCTACTGTCATGGTAAGTGGCGGAATATAGTGCAGCAGTGTCGTGCAAAGAGCCAATCTGTCAAGTTTCAACAGTTAGTTGACTTTGTCAGAGTGGAAGCCAAGAAGGCTATTGACTCGACCTTCGGGAAAGCAGCTATGCCTGCCAATATGGATCAAGGAGGGAAACCTAGTCGTAAGCAAACGACTCCGTATCGGGGTAAAGCCAGCATCACCACTAAAACCTCAGAGGTTACAAGTTGTGAGGGCAAGGGAATCAAGCAAAGTGAAGCTCCTGAACAAGTTCATGGTCGGTACAATACCAACAGTGAGAGAACTTCTGAAAAGATATCTAACAAACCGTGTGTTTACTGCAACAGTTTGCATCATTTGTTCCATGATAAATTCAAGGTTTTGCCCATTCAGGAGCGGATAGAGTATTTGAAATCCAACGGGTACTGTTTCGGGTGCATGAAACAGGGTCATCAGAAGAGACTTTGTCGCAACAAAGCAACATGTACTGTGTGCAAAGGTCGTCATCCTACTTCGTTGCATATTTCGGAGAAGAAACAAATGGATCCTGAATCAAAATCTTGGTTTCCGAAAGCTAACCATGAGACATCTGTGAAAGCCTACTCTAACTTCAGCCGGCCAGTTAGTTCCTATACTGGGGCCGGAGATGGGATATGTACAATGGCTGTTGTTCCTGTTCGCGTACGGATAAGGAATAGCCCACAGAGCTTTCAAACCTATGCTTTTCTGGATCCGGGCAGCAGTGTTTCATTTTGTACAGAAAGTTTGATGCGACAACTTGGAGCTGAGGGTGCTAAATTGAAGATCACCTTGGACACAATGGCAGAACCATATACCATGAACACTTACGCCATCAATGGTCTGGAAATTGGTGATTTGGACTTTGAAAATGTTGTTGTGCTGCCTAAAGTCTACACCAAGGATCGAATACCTGTTCACAAAGACCACATACCTACCAATCAAGATATCTCTAGATGGAAACACTTCCAAGGTATTAACATTCCCGAGCTTGAAGTGGAAGTTGGGCTCTTGGTTGGCAATAACACACCAGATGCCTACACACCGTTGGAGTTGCGCACGGGTTCTCGTGGCAGTCCGTATGCCGTCCGCACTCTCCTAGGATGGGTAGTGTGGAATTTAATCCGTCAGCCAGATCGTCATTCAGATGGTAGCAGCATGTTTCCAGCCAACAGAGCAGATATTTTAGCCATTGAGAAGCTGGAAGAGCTTAAACAGCTGGACGTTATGGTGAGAGAATCCATAAACAGGGACTTTTCTGAGTCTGTCGTAAACGAAAAGAGAGAGCACTCACAAGAAGACAAAAGGTTTCTTGAAATGGTGAGTGACACAATGACCTTAGTTGACGGACATTACCAGATGTGTTTGCCTTTCCGAAAGGCAGACATTAAGGTGCCTAACAACGTTGAACAAGCGACGCAGCGTCTCCGAAGCCTCAAACGAAAAATGGAAAAGAATCCAGAGTTCCATCGAGACTACGTCGACTTCATGTCCAAAGTTATTGACAAGCAATACGCAGAGAGAGTGCCTGACGACGAGCTGAATAGAGATGATGGGAAGGTATGGTACATACCACACCATGGTGTGTACCACCCACGAAAGCCAGGGAAAATACGTGTTGTATTCGACTGTGCTGCTCAATATTTGGGCATATCGCTCAACAGCTTGCTCCTACAAGGTCCTGACCTGACAAACAGTTTGGTAGCTGTGCTTTTGAGATTCAGACAAGGAAAGGTCGCCGTTATGGGAGACATTGAGTCTATGTACTATCAAGTACGTCTTCCTAAGGACGACTGTGACTGTCTTCGCTTCCTTTGGTGGCCTGACGGGAAGTTACAGTGCCAGCCTATTGCCTACAGAATGGTCGTACATCTATTCGGAGCGGTGTCGTCCCCTAGTTGTTGTAATGCTGCGTTACGTCGAAATGCTGAGGACAACAGACAGGAGTTCAGTACAGCAGCTATAGACGCAGTTTTCAAAAGCTTCTATGTAGATGACTGTCTGAAGTCGGTTGACTCCGAAGATGAAGCTATTGATCTAATTCAAGAAGTCTGTGATCTATGCCAAAGAGGTGGCTTCCATCTTACCAAGTGGACAAGCAACAGTCACAAAGTTTTGGAGACTGTTCCTACTGAGGAACGTGCCAAAGAAGTCAAGCAGATTGACCTACAGATTGATGACTTACCCAATGAACGTGCTTTGGGTGTTCATTGGACTGTTGAGGCAGATTCATTAGGATTCAGCATTCAGCTTCAAGAACGACCACCAACAAGGCGAGGTATTCTGTCCATAACCAGCTCGATATATGATCCACTTGGATTTTCTGCGCCGTTCACGCTCACAGGTAAACAACTTCTTCAGGACCTGTGCAGACGAGGGGTCAATTGGGATGAAGAAATCAGTGGTTGTGATCTACGCAATTGGCAGCAATGGTTGGTGGAACTTCCGAGGCTTCAGAGTATTTCCCTACCAAGATGTTACAAGCCGGAGTGCTACGATGATTTGACTCGTTGTGAACTGCACCTTTTCTCTGACGCTAGTGAGAAAGGTT
>JAVTVY010002895.1:0-35403 GCA_036873755.1 Hanleya hanleyi | reverse complement strand
CGCGCTTTTGTAGCGTTGGCCAGTATTAATAATACGGATCGAGTAGAGCTGGTTCTTCTGGTTATAATTCAGCGCGTGACTTTGGAAAATTGCAAAGATTGGCGCCTAGCTTGTGTTTTTTCTTCGTCACTAAAGGCTGTGTTTTGTTAATTTTTCTATAGTTCTCATGAACGAAACGAACTGCAATTTTCAGGGGATTCGTATCGAATAATATGGGATCGACTTGCTCTATTTTTAACGAAAAAAAATTAATTATTGTTTAATAGGTCGGGTTTTCTGTATTTTCGTGACGGCTCGAAAACCCACTAAAAATTAAAAATTATGATGTAAACAAAGGACTATACGGCTGAAATTTTTAATACGAGTACTTGATTTATATGAGCTCAATTAGAAGTAAAAATTCTACGGGGGACTAATACTGATTGTAAAATAATATACCTTTTATAAATTCCAAGAAGCACACGCCAAAATGTTTTTCCAGTTTCACCACAGTTCGGGGTCCAACGTAAATCCACCGTCTCGTTTGAGAGAGATCAATCGGGCAAAAAAAGGGCCGCGAAAAATGTATACATCCTGAGACAGGTAAATACTCTGGCCATCCAAATCACCAAATAACACACGTTTCAAGGTAGTCCACCCTTCGGGCGATAATGTCACACGCGCGGGCTCCGGGCTACACCAGCAGCGCGAATCGTCGTCAATCAGCTCGAGGCGATCTGGGTATATTAGTATAGTACAGCCCGGCGTCAACGTACGGGTAATGATCGATTGGGTTTCTTGCGGGTAAAGTACATCGTCCACTTCGGCAATGATAGCTTTTAATCCTGCCCATAAGACTGGCCAAAGTACAATTTCGCCACCCCCGTACTGTTCTAATCGAGGGAAAAATGATGAATTCTCTCTACACCTTCGCAGGTACACGCCCTCACCGACAGGTAAAAAATCGACTTCGGGTTCTTGGGCTTGTAAGACCCGTGTAAATTGCGTCCACCCGTCCAGGGTTAAAATCAATTTGACTTCGATGGGGTGCTCTTCGATCAGATGTAATTCATGTTCGTATACGATAAGCAAGACCTTAGACGTGACTTGAAAGAACGCTAGCTCTTTCCCCGGCGAGGCCATCATGAAGAATAACTCAAATACTGGCCCCACACACCTATATAGAGCGATAGATTCTATTTTTCAGTATTAACCCTATCTGGCCTGGGCTTTTATTTTTTATTTTTTTTCACAAAAAACACCCTGGGAAATTTAATTTGACACGGTAATTAATTTTTACACGCTGCCCCGAGTACATCAATTAATAGTCTGCACTCCTACGAGAATAAAAATAAAATAGTATAAGAATTAGCCTCGGTTATGATGACCCAACAAGGCCTACCGCCACTGTAAAAATAGTCAAATCAGATGTAAATCAAAGGATAACTCTTGGTGCCCTAATGCAATAAGGGGGCACTACTCTGCAGGGATTTGTGTGTATGTGTGTAGTGATACATTATCCGCTGGTACTTTTCAACACGACCTCACTGCGCGCGTGACTTTGAGAAAATTGCCAAGATTGGCGCCTAGCTTGTGTTTTTTCATCGTCACTAAAGGGTGTGTTTTGTTAATTTTTCTATAGTTCTCATGAACGGAACGCACTGCAATTTTCAGGGGTTTCGTATCGAATAATATGGGATCGACTTGCTCTATTTTAACGAAAAAAAATTAATTATTGTTTAATAGGTCGGGTTTTCTGTATTTTCGCGACGGCTGGAAAACCCACTAAAAATTAAAAATTATGATGTAAACAAAGGACTATACGGCTGAAATTTTTAATACGAGTACTTGATTTATATGAGCTGATTTAGAACTAAAAATTCTACGGGGGACTAATGTTGATTGTAAAATAATATACCTTTTATAAATTCCAAGAAGCACACGCCAAAATCTTTTCCCAGTTTCTGCATGAACCATTTCGCCGGGGTCCGCGCCAAGTGCATATATACTCCCCCTCCACCGCCAACGCTCTATCACAAAATATTTTTTCACAGAACAGACAGAGCAAGAAAAATGAGCGTGAGAAAACATATTACCAGGCGCCAGAAGGGCGAGATGTTGAAAGCGGTGAAAGTGTTTTGGCGCAAGGAGTTTCTGGCGTGGGAGGAAGCCTTACGGAAGGGAGAAGGGAGTTATGTACAGACGACGCGACGAGAGAGGCAAATGGCCCAAAATGTGAGAGGAGTATTAGTGGCTGCACATTCCACGATGAACGAACAGAATTGGTTTGAGACGCTCAGCCGGGTGATGGGGGAAGCGATGAACTCCACCCCGCCTCCTCCTCCCGCGTTAGCAACGGCATTAGCCAAAACACCGTCACCACCACCACCCACGTTGCAGGAAGAGGAGGAGGGGGGGGGGCCGGAGACACCGTTTCCCCTGGAAGACACGCCAGTGATCCTTCCCTCACCGTCACTACCACCAACATCGACCAGCACCATACCGGCAGCGAATTTTTTACGAGATGTACCCAATTTCCAGGATGTCGATATCATCTATGTGGGGAGAAGCACTCCGTATGGGTATTTTCCGGCCGGCACAGATGGAAAGTAAGCTACTTCCCGTGAAACAAACACGTTAAAATAATAAACGGCCCTTGTTAGAGCCCGTGAAACAAACACGTTAAAATATAAATTTCTCCGAAAGAGAGAACTTCTAAATACTAGCACATGAATTTGAAAGCACAGATTGTCCTACATATACCTCTCTTTTTTTAAAACTGCATTCACTCAAATAAACAATCCCTGGCCAAATCTCAAATGTCCTTATGAGGACAAATCTCTATATACACACACAGAATTTATTTTGTTTTTTCCCCCATTCATTCATTAATTAATTTAATATGACAGTGCAAGGGTATAATGCACTTTATATTACACAGTGCCAAGATAACGATACCGGTATGCAAGGGAAATTTATTTTGATAAGAGTGGGGCATTTATTTTGAACGAACACAGGGGTGTGATTCTCGTAATGAACACAGGGGTGTGATTCTCGTGTTAAATTATTTTTGTGCTTTGTTAGAAGTCACCCTCTCGGAACAGCTGGGTGGTTTTTAAAAAAACCGTTGGAATATATGTAATATAGCCATATTACATCGTTGTTGACAAGGTCTGTCTTCTCTGAGCGCACACAGGACACGTCAAAGGAAGCAATTGACAAACTATCGGTTTATTCACCTGTGTACACCATGGTATCTTAGCGTGTTGGTTGATGCAGGTTTCACACATTCCCTGATGTCCGCACGGAAATATCGCGAACTTCGAAAATGGATTCGCGCATTCTACACAATGGATATACAAGTCTCTTTGACGCTCTGTGGTCTGTCCGATTGTTGTTGTGGTTAATGTCCATACATAATTGATTTCGTCTTGGATTTGTTGTTCTGCTGGGGTAATTTTCCTGTCTCTTAGCCTGTTTGTTCTGACATCTTTTCTGTTTTTCCTGTCTTGATGTGGCCTATTTGTCCTCAATCTGGTATCTTTTCTCTTTTCTCCGGCGTCTGGTTTCAGCCTTCTTAAATCTTTTTTCTGTGCTCCTTGTCCCCTGTTCTTGGCCTTGTCATCTATTGCTTGTTGTACTTCTTCGGAATCATAGGAAAATTGTAACATCTCGTCTAGATCAGCCATTTCATCTGGTGTTTGTTCTTCTTCTCCGGAAGCATAGGAAAATTGTAACATCTCGTTTAGATCCTGAAGATCATCAATTTCATCTTGTATTTGTTCTTCTCTGGCATCATAGGAAAATTGTAACATCTCGTCTAGATCATCAAAAATTTGGTCTACATCTGGAGTAACATCCGGTGTAGTTGTTGTCAAGGCGAATAAATTATCCAGCGGCGAAGTTTCTGCAGGCTGTTGACAATGAATTGGTGCAGGATAGTTCTGGGATTCAGGTGCGACTAAGGGGGTGATTCTATCATCTAATCGAGGTTCATCGTGTACCAAATTCATGATACTGTCGAGGCGTTGTACTTGATTATCATGATTTGTGAACAAATCTGATGTGTTGTCAATATCCATGAGTTGCGCCAAGGATAAATCCATGACTGAGCACTCAGAGATTAATTGTGAATAATTAAAAAAAAATGTGGTATTTATAGTGTAAGACACGCGCGCATGCGCAGCGAAAACACACTGGTTGTATCGTGTGCTACGCTGCTGAAGAAAAAATATATGTGTGTTTGTTTAACAATTATAAACAGCTTTTCATTTTACAATCAATGTCAGGACACCTGTAAATTTTATTACAAGTTAAACTCAGGTCATTCATTAGTGTTATATTTAAAATTTAACAACCTAACACTAGAATAGAGGATTATTTTTATTAATTTTAGGCATTTTAAAAATCATAAAGTTAGTGTACGGTAGTGTAAAACCCAGGTACATTGGAAAATAATTTAATTTTCCTGGCTAAAAAAAATACGTGTACACTATGGATTAGTGTTATCATAATTCCGAGAAAATTGTAACGGATTTATGGAAAAAATAAGAAATTTTTATGCTTGAACAATGATAACAAAGCACACTTGGCGGCCATGCATATCTTGTACTCACTGACACTTGGCGGCCATCTTGTCCCACCTCCCACAGCTTGCACTGACTGACACTGGCGGCCATCTTGTCCCACCTCCCACATCATGACACTCGCGGCCATCTTGTCCCACCTCCCACAGACCACTAAAAAGTATAAATACGTGTATATTGTAACAGTTATTCACCCATACAATCATGAATTCAACAAGACGTGAGCTGTTTACACAGCATCCCGTTAGGGACCCGAGAAATGCCGCTACACAATACCCAGAGCTGGTTAGCGTTCTGGAAAATGATGGAATGAGGGTAACCACCAGTTTTCAAAGGGCATTGGAAAACGAAACATCCATCTTAACACGCAGTACAGAAGAATTAGAACAACTCCGGCGAACTGTCGAAGAAAATGACCAATTGGAAAGACTAAGGGATGCACATTACGCAGAAATAGCCATGATGGAAACCATACAAGAACCCAATGATACAGAAATAGCCACGATGGAAACCCTACAAGAACCCGATGATGACACAACTGATGATGACACAACTGATGAACTGCCACGGTTAAATAGTAGACGTGGACCCACGACAACGCCTGGTGAAATTCCAATGATTTCAACTACCGCCGAAACTCCACCACAACAATGCTATGGGTGTGAAGCCCAGGTAACTCACCTGAACAACTTGATTAATGAACTGAAAGAAGACGCGATTAAAAGGGGCGAGGAGCTTGACAGACAATACGAACAACTGGATAAAGAGCAGAAAATATCACGCTGTAGCATATGTACAGATGACGAAAGCCAGTTTGCTGTTTTACCATGCGGTCATTTATGTCTATGTGCCGATTGTTGGGTGACACTGACGTGTGTAGGAGACATGTGCCATTGCACTGAGGCCGGCGAGAACCATCTCAAAATAAAATGTCCAATTTGTCGGAAACATGTAGCAGGAATAAAGAAAATCTACCGTGCCTAAGTGTGGTGGTGGAGTAACACTAACGGCCCTTTTCAGGGCCAACCATCTTCCCCGGAAAGAGGAACTTCTAACTTTGCACAAAAATTAACATCAGACCCCATCATTGTTATGCCCCAAGAAAAAAATTTCAATTTTTTCAATTTTTTAACAATTAAATATTGAAAAACGGAAAAAGGGGGGGAGGGGGGAGGGGGGGAGGGAAAGGAAAATGGAAGCCAAAATTTTTTTTTTTTTAAAACTTAATAAAAAAGAGAAAAAAGATTCATGAAGCCAAAAAAAATCTTTTTCATTTTCTATGTTTTTTTAACAATTAAAAATTGAAATTAGTGAAATTAGCGAAAAAAAAAGGGTGTAATTATCACCCTATAGCAAAAAAAAATTGTTTTTAAAAATGGGCCAATGGGGTCGAGTGAGGTATCAAATTGAAGGTGAGGAGAAGGGCTATCTGATGCACTGGGTATGGGATTGAAATATCGGCATTCTGCGCATGCGCGGCAGTGAAGGGTGTAAATTATCACCCTATAGCAAAAAATTGTTTTAAAAATGAGCCAATGGGGTCGAGTGATGTATCAAATTGAAGGTAAGGAGAAGGGCTATCTGATGCACTGGGTGGAAGATTGAATTAGGGTGATTGTGCGCATGCGCGACGGCCTAAAGGTATGAAAATACACGTATTGGAACTAGGGAACAAAAGAATGAACACTAAGCATTTTTTTTTGTAATTTTCTACTTTATTAACACAAATAGAATGAACGTATTCACAAGGGTATTGAATTTAATACAATTATATATGAATATGGGGATACAACTACTGACTCAGGTATAACTAACGGTGTTAGTCGGGGGCGTTTGGAGCGTGAAACGCGTTTGGCCGGTGTAGTACTCGCCTCTGGGGTAGTGTACGCACGTTTGCTAGCTGTAGTACGCTGTTCGGTAGTGGTAGCTAAGATATCTTCATCTTGTATAACGTCGGCTTCAAGTAGATCCGCTAGTTCGTCATTTCCCGTGATCTTCAACACCGCCACGAAGGCTAGAAATGCATAGGAGTGAGGACTGGTTGGCGGGCTGGCTGGCTGATCAAGTCAGGTCAGGTAAGTCAGATTGAATACACCCTTTCCCTAAAAATCAACTCCTTTTATACATTTTACTACTCGCGGCCATCTTGTACCCACCTCCCACCTGGCGGCCATCTTGTACCCACCTCCCACATCTTCCACTGGCGGCCATCTTGTACCCACCTCCCACATGGCGGCCATCTTGTACCCACCTCCCACATGGCGGCCATCTTGTACCCACCTCCCACATGGCGGCCATACCCACCTCCCACATGGCGGCCATCTTGTACCCACCTCCCACATGGCGGCCATCTTGTACCCACCTCCCACATGGCGGCCATCTTGTACCCACCTCCCACATCTTGCACTGACTGACACTGGCGGCCATCTTGTACCCACCTCCCACATCTTGCACTGACTGACACTGGCGGCCATCTTGTACCCACCTCCCACATGGCGGCCATCTTGTACCCACCTCCCACATCTTGCACTGACTGACACTGGCGGCCATCTTGTACCCACCTCCCACATCTTGCACTGACTGACACTGGCGGCCATCTTGTACCCACCTCCCACATCTCCCACATGGCGGCCATCTTGTACCCACCTCCCACATGGCGGCCATCTTGTACCCACCTCCCACACATCACGCATGCGCACACCCCCAATAACCCCCCAATGCCCATACACTTATGACGTCACACCAGGTTCTGCGCATGCGCAGTGGGGGGGTATTCTATCAATTCGGGCTTTGTATACTACTCACATTCCTATCTTCAACTTGTAGGTTTGACTGTGTACCCTGGTATTGTAGGTTTGACTGTGTACCCTGGTATTGTAGGTTTGACTGTGTACCCTGGTATTGTAGGTTTGACTGTGTACCCTGGTATTGTAGGTTTGACTGTGTACCCTGATATTGTAGGTTTGACTGTGTACCCTGGTATAAGACAAAAAACAAAAATCGAGAGTTTGAAGCTTCGACCTGATACAGTAACCTTAACATGCTGCCTTTGTAATGCACAAGAAATAAAGACAATATGCTTTCACTCCAAGAAAAATAGTTCTTCCGTTGATTTAGCCAGATCGACGTTAAGGTATACTGGAGATGCTTGTATACAAAGCCATGGTATGGAGAGAGGGAAAGAATTAAGGTTTATAGTCGGGTTCAGCAATATATCAGCTATATAGCGACGATCAAACAAAATGCTAAGTATTCAAGTTAATAACTTAGTAATCCAACACATTAAAACATTAAAACGTATGCAACAAACCGATTTCTCTCAAATAACCTAAGACTATTCTTTCACCCGACCAGAAAGATCTTCTAAAGCAGCTGCTCGATAAAAAGAATCTCTTACAATCTTAAAATCTATACAGTCGATAAGAATGTGTTTCACTGTGAGATCTTCGTGGCATGGAATACATTTTGGGACTGGCTCTTTTTTAAAGTAAATGTTCGTGAGTTACTCGTTTATGGCCGATTCTACATCGCTTGATCATGGCTTGATCGAAACTTTTCTGACTGTTCAGATGAGTATAACCTACGATTTTTTTGAATTCATGAAGATGGTTATTATTCATAGCATCCCATAAAGATTAAAACAGCTTTCTCACATAAGTAGAGATAGAGGGTCAGAAATCGCTATATGGGATTCCAACAGGAAGAACCTCATTATCCAGATATGGATGGTGTAAGGGCCCAAACACCTACATGTATGTTGCTAGTAAGTTAGATGAATCTACATGTATTCTCGATAGCAAGCGTCAGTTTCAATATCCAACCGTCGTTCATAAAACAATTCCCGTGTCAATACTCGAAAGGCCTATTTGTATTATAGTTAGCACCAATTCCAAATGCATATGAACTAAAAATAATAAACACAAGATGGTTGCCAACAAGAGAGAAGCAGTTAACCTTACCTGGCCTGGGGATGGGGGGGGAGCGGAAAGTACCCCCCGCCCTAGTAAACTTTTCTCTGCTGCTCCGAAACGACAAAACCGAGGAGGATGAAACTTGGTGACTTTAAATCTTATCTTATTGGGGTCATTTTGACCTATTTTCATATACCACCGGGCCGAGGATCATGGGGAAACTCAAAATGGTGGCCATGTGGTATCCGCGAAAGTCGTGTTTTTCAATCTTTTCGCTCCATTTCTTCACCTTTTCCTTGCCTAAAAGGCCTTGAAAGTATTTTATTTATGTAAAACTAATTATTCTATATTTTATTAGATTTTTTTCGAGAGAAAAATCGGAAAAATGAAAAATTCGAAAAATCGACCCAAAAAAGGCCGAAAAACGGCTTCCGAGAAGATGACGTCACTGTGACGTCATCATGGCGGCCATCTGGGATTTTTTTACATTACCCGATTGAGCTTGAACCCAAGATACTGTGTGGTAAGATTCAGCGCTCTAGTGGTAGAGAAAATATATAGGGGGGGAGTGAGCACTTCCCCCCCCTCCCCCAGGCTGCGATACACCCCAAATCGCCCAGGCCAGATAGGGTTAACAGTTTCCAACGATGTCAGCAAGATGTCTGTTCTAAGTGGGATTGTACCATTTCAAATACGACTGTACAATATGAAACCAGCTGCCAATTTAAACTTGTACAGTTCCTGTAGATTTTGTGCACTTTGATGCTATTCCTTACCCACAGGTTTCAATCGAGACCTGCAAATTTTCCTCCTATCGCCATCCTGCAGCCATTCGCCACAACAGCGCGTTTATCAATCTCTCGTCGACACAATTATGCTACAAATGAAATGACTTGAGGCAACATCCTAATATGCATATACATGTACATTCTATCCGTCTTTCTCTAAAAGCCAACTTTTCATGGTTCGATTGTGTTGGAATGATAATAGGTGCTACGCACAACAGCGAACTAGGCGCCAAGTTACAAGACGTGTCAGATGTTTGACCCTCACGTAATAAATACAGTTGATAATCAAGGGCGGATGGTGTCTAAGATCATTACTACCCTTCTGTCTGCCTTAGAAGTGCGACACGAGAACAGAAAAGGCTATGCCGATGGACAATATGATCTCCTGTTATTAACCTATTGAGACATCCTCCAACTATTTTTTTAGCGGAACAACCATCCCTCAAAATAATGGAATATCAATTAAACTCTTCGCCTCTAATTGTTTGGATATATGTATTTGTATTTGAAGTTTCACGCGATGAAACGTGAAGCATTATGTATTGGTACGAAGCTGAATCAGGCGTAGTGTCAGTATATCTGTTATTCTGTAATTACAGTGAATACTTCCATGATCAATGTCAATAGGATTTAATAACATGTAGCGCTAATCCCACATGTATACGAACTTTGAATTTATGACCATCCATTGTGTACATACTTAAAACTTCCGTTAAGAAATACGATGCACAACGATTCCCCACAATGGACTGTTAGCATGGCAAAATAATGTATTCTAACAGTTTAGTGTCTTTGTCCTCGGTAATTTTCCTGATTTTGCGTTAATTTCGCGTTCTTTCAATTTTAAATCAAAATATTTTAAAGCAGCGCATATCAAATTTGACTGTTTTTATGATGAGTGGCGGGTGTTACCTAAAGATGGCAAAAACAGCTCTTCTCTAATCCTTTTTCCGTTCTGTTTAACGATAAAGCTTTCCTCTGTGTACCATACTTTAACATAGTAAAGGTAAGACAAGATAAGCTAATTCTTTATTGTACAAGCGTCAATGACTGACAGAGTACAAAATTCACATAAATATAACAACAAGTCAATTAAGTCCAAAACTTACAGGACATATCATCTCATATACTACAATACAGTATAACACTCAATGAGTGGCGCTTTTCGGGCTAGGCCCAGTACCAGATGTACCATGAGACGGATGTAGCATGGTACAGCATGTGGTACATTGCTCCATGGTACATGGTACATTCATACCTTGGATCATCCGTACCATGGTACATCCATACCTTGGATCATCCGTACCATGGTACATCCATACCTTGGATCATCCGTACCATGGTACATCCATACCTTGGATCATCCGTACCATGGTACATCCGTACCATGGTACATCCATACCTTGGATCATCCGTACCATGGTACATCCATACCTTGGATCATCCGTACCATGGTACATCCATACCTTGGATCATCCGTACCATGGTACATCCATACCTTGGATCATCCGTACCATGGTACATCCATACCTTGGATCATCCGTACCATGGTACATCCATACCTTGGATCATCCGTACCATGGTACATCCATACCTTGGATCATCCGTACCATGGTACATCCATACCTTGGATCATCCGTACAATGGTACATCCATAGCTTGGATCATCCGTACCATGGTACATCCATACCTTGGATCATCCGTACTATGGTACATCCATACCTTGGATCATCCGTACCATGGTACATTCATACCTTGGATCATCCGTACCATGGTACATTCATACCTTAGATCATCCGTACCATGGTACATCCATACCTTGGATCATCCGTACCATGGTACATTCATACCTTGGATCATCCGTACCATGGTACATTCATACCTTAGATCATCCGTACCATGGTACATCCATACCTTGGATCATCCGTACCATGGTACATCCATACCTTGGATCATCCTTACAATGATACACTCCCACATCACCAATGGTCATTATTTACCATGATAAACCATGCGTTTTCCACTATGATGTATAAAAAAATACCAACGCCATGTTACAACACTACACCTTCCATAACACATTATTGATGCCAGTACCGTGGATGGTCTGCACGAATGTCATTGCTTCCATGCTATCAATAGTGGCCACATAATGATAATTGAATAATAATAATAATATCGTTGTGTAATAATACCAGTACCAGGGTAAAGTACGAATTCCATGGTCCAGGACAAGTGCCACAGTACAATACTGATAGAGCAGCACAACGCCAGAGCCAGATACCACTAGACTAGCAGAATAGAACAGAAAGTATGAAAATAAATTGTCCGTAGTCGTTATAATACTATAGGTACATGTATATGTCCAGTTGACATGTACAAGTCCAGTCGTCACACGTGTTTTAGTATAAAAATATAATAGCTGACCACCACCAGCAGCTTCTGAGAAGGCCACGGAGACGCTTTTAAATGATCATGTTTATACATTGATCAACCGGGCTTGCCCATCTATTGATGATTCTAAATAACTTAAGGTTATTGTCGTGAGTAGTATAGTAAGAGTAAAAAAGATCCCATTTTGCCGGGGGAGGTAACTCTTGCATCCGACAGGGGGCGCTGTTCCAGGTTATAGTATAGGGAGCGGCCATGCACGGCCTTTCACCTCTGAGGCCGTCAAGGCCGCTATAGTTCCGGCACTTCTGGTCACATGACCTTGCATTCCTCCGCGGTGATGCGGTCATGTCTGGCGGTGATGCGGTCGCGGCAAAAAAAGCTTCCGCGGAAAAAAGTAGTCCACAGAATTCAAATACGCTGCATGGTCCGATGGGGTCGAGTGAGGTATCAAAGTGAAGCATTCGTGAAGGGGCATCTGATGGGCTGGGTGTGGGGGTTGAAATAGCGTTATTCTGCGCATGCGCGGTGGACGAAGGGTATGGAAATAGAGGTTTTGAGGTCTAGGGGAGCCACTATTGGTCCTATGGAGTCGTATGAGGTATCAATGTGAAGCATTCGTAAAGGGGCATCTGACTGGGTGGATGTGGGGTTGGAATAGAGTCATTCTGCGCATGCGCGATGGACAAAGGGTATGGAAATAGACGTTCTCGTATCTGGGTGGGCCACTAGTGGTCCTATGGAGTCGAGTGAGGTATCAATGTGAAGCACACATGAGGGGCATCTGACTGGACTAGTGGCTCCTCGGGCGTTGTCACCATTCTGCGCATGCGCAGACAGGGAATTGTGGGAAAAGGGTATGAAAATAGACGTTTTAGGATCTAGGGGAGCCCCTAATGGTCCTATGGAGCCGTATGAGGTATCAATGTGAAGCACACATGAGGGGGCATCCGCCTGGACTAGTGTCTCGGCCGTTGTCACCATTCTGCGCATGCGCAAACAGGGAGTTGTGAGCAACGCCCGCCAACGCCAAGCTCAACGCTTCAACGCCCTGGTGAAGTAGCCCAAAAGCTCTGTTTTTGATGGAATTGTCACTAATTCATTGGAAATACAGTGACGCCCGTCAACGTCCGCCTTAACACCCTAGCATAACGCCTTGACGCCATCATATAGACAGATGAGAAAACAACAACAACAAAGATGAGAGAACAACAACAACAACAACAACAAGTTTTTTTTATTTTTTTATATAGTTTATTTACCCCTCCATCATAACATACGCACGCTGGGGGAGTCGCGTTGGGTATGTTTACAATTCAAGAATACTCTTGTCCAATCAGAGACCGCCATTTTGTCCTGCCATATTCGTTCTTGTCCGTTAGATGTATTCTCGGCTGCTCTTGGCCAATCAGAAGTCGCCGTTGCAGAAAGATCCATCTTCGGTCATGTTCGTTCTGAACCGTTTGTTCTAATCGGCCAGGCCAGGATATTGTTCGGGCAGCATGTCCTGAAACAGTTGTTTGCGCATTCTGAGTATCTATCAGTGCATGGGTGATTACATTCATCCGATGGGAAGATTCCGTAATTTGGTTACGAAAAACGTGACATTGGTGACCCGCTCCACCATCCACTTGGTGTTGGGGCGTTGCTGTTGGGCCCATTCGAAAGGATCCACGGCGTCCAGTTTCTCCAGCGTCGTCTCTAGTGACGCCCGGTTATTGATGATAAACGGTTGGTCAAATACCAGGATGTTACTGCTCGGGTAAAAGTATCGGACTTGGTCTGTCTCCTTATGCTGCAGCACATAACCAAACGCCAGATTCAACTTGAAGGCCGTAGCTTGCTCAATGAAGATGGCTTCCACGTAGCTGCGTAGACGGGCGAGGTCGGTCAGTCGGAAATTGTAGATATCTTGAATAGGGCGATGACAGTGGAAACAGTGCCGGATCATGGGCCAATGGCGCCGATAGATGTCACTTATTGGATGGTCTTCGTATAACAGATCGCTAGGAACATTTATGGGTTCGTCCTCGAAGTGTACTTTGCCCTCTGCGTCGTACAAAATCTGGCCCAAGGTCTTGTCGTCGGAATTTGATTGTTGAATTAGGGCGACATCATCATCATCGGCCCTCGTGCAATGGGTGGGAGTTTCCGCTGTCTCGATACTGGAGCCTACGGGCTCCTCTACCTGCAAACGTGGCTGCGGAGCAGGGTGTCGTGTGCGTTGGTGTCGAAGCAACTGACTGGATCGTTTGAAAAGCCGACCACATTCTTCGCATGGATGCTTGGGTGGCCCATGAATTGAACTTTCATGGCGCTGTAAATGATCCGGCCGATGGAACGACAGTGTGCATACCGTACAGCTATACCGGGCGGTTCCGTCGTGCTTGGTAGCATCATGGCGGCGCAAGTCGTGCAGACGAGTGAATGATTTTGAGCACGTAGTACAAGTGAACATCTTGATGGTTGACAGAGTGTCTGAAGAAACGGCCGGGCCGCTTCCCTTTTATAGCAAGCTAGCTGGTGATCTATTTTTAGCACACTCAGTTCAACTTAGACGTCAGCGACAACAACCAAGATGAGTGAGTGAGTGAGGCGTGCACAACGCTCGTGAGGCGTCCCCAACACCTGTCTTAACGCATGGACGCAATAACGACGGTGAGTGAGTGGGTGTGTGAGTGAGTGAGTGAGTGAGTGGAATCCGACTGGACTAATGTATCGTCCGTTTTCATCATTTTGCGCATGCGCAGTCTGGCCGTCGTATAGAAAGCAGGCATTTGGGGGATTCGTGGAAGTTTGTTGAGTGGTTGACCATAACGGGTGGACCGTGTGGGGTATCAGTGTAGGAAGCTCACGTAGGAAAAGTGGAAATTGCCTCTCATTTGTGGGGCGCTCATTTCCGGTTCTGTGGGGCGCTGCCATCAGCCAATCAGAAGCGAGTATTTTGACCCGGTGCATTATGGGACATACCCAAGATGGCGGCGTCTGCCTTCTGGTTCAAGATGGCGTCACGTACGGGGTCGAAAACTGACCATTTTGGCGGAATGTGGTCATCTGGTTTCGAAAACTGGACCTTGTATGGGTCCCGCCTAATTTGGTGTAGCGAGGGACCACTATTGGTCCGAATGCGTCCTGTGGGGTGTCATCTTGTAGTTCTCGGGGTGCAGACCACGATTTGAGGGATGTTCACGTCATCTGTGATGTCATTGGTGAAGTCATCAGTAGGAGTAGTAGCCAAAGTGGGCATTTTGGGACAGTGAAAGAAGGTATTTGGTGTAGAGATGGACCACCCTTGGTTCGAATGTATCGTGGGAAGTGTCATCTTGCAGTTGTCGGGGTGTAGACTCCATTTGAGGGATGTCCACAACATCTGTGACGTCATCGGTGACGTCATCAGTACGAGTAGTAGCGAAAGAACATGCATAATAATTCGCTCAGTGCCAATTTTTTTCCCACGATTTGGACTGATGAGGGAGACATGTTCATTCCTATATTTACAGAAACTACCACCACCAAAACCACCACCACACACCACCAACACCACCACCACACACCACCACCAACACCACCACCAGCGCCACCACCAACGCCACCAACGCCACCACCAACGCCTCCAACGCCACCACCAACGCCACCAACGCCACCAACGCCCGGTGGTGGTGGTAGCTCCCGTGTGGCAGAGCTCTTGGATCGGAGCTCTCGGAGCTCAAAGCTTGCGGCGCTCGGAAATGACGTCATCACAGGCATGTGCGTGTACCTGTGCTGCACCCGCAACCTGGTGTACCCTATTCCCTACGGGCTATAGGGTACAGGGTGCAGTACACTTCGAGGACGAACCCATAAATGTTCCTAGCGATCTGTTACACGAAGACCATCCAGTGAGTGACATCTATCGGCGCCATTGGCCCATGATCCGGCACTGTTTCCACCGTCATCGCCCTATTCAAGATATCTACAATTTCCGACTGACCGACCTCGCCCGTCTACGCAGCTACGCGGAAGCCATCTTCATTGAGCAAGCTACGGCCTTCAAGTTGAATCTGGCGTTTGGTTATGTGCTGCAGCATAAGGAGACCGACCAAGCCCGATACTTTTACCCGAGCATTAACATCCTGGTATTTGACCAACCGTTTACCATCAATAACCGGACGTCACTAGAGACGACGCTGGAGAAACTGGACGCCGTGGATCCTTTCGAATGGGCCCAACAGCAACGCCCCAACACCAAGTGGATGGTGAAGCGGGTCACCAATGTCACGTTTTTCGTAACCAAATTGCGGAATCTTCCCATCGGATGAATGTAATCACCCATGCACTGATAGATACTCAGAATGCGCAAACAACTGTTTCAGGACATGCTGCCCGAACAATATCCTGGCCTGGCCGATTAGAACAAACGGTTCAGAACGAACATGACCGAAGATGGATCTTTCTGTAACGGCGACTTCTGATTGGCCAAGAGCAGCCGAGAATACATCTAACGGACAAGAACGAATATGGCAGGACAAAATGGCGAAAAGAGTATTCTTGAATTGTAAACATACCCAACGCGACTCCCCCAGCGTGGGTATGTTATGATGGAGGGGAAAATAAACTATATAAAAAACTAAAAAAAACTTGTCGTTGTCCGCGGAAGCTTTTTTTCCGCGACCGCATCACCGCCAGACATGACCGCATCACCGCGGAGGAATACAAGGTCATGTGACCAGAAGTGCCGGAACTATAGCGGCCTTGACGGCCTCAGAGGTGAAAGGCCGTGTATGGCCGCTCCCTATACCATAACCTGGAACAGCGCCCCCTGTCGGATGCAAGAGTTACCTCCCCCGGCAAAATGGGACCTTTTTTACTCTTACTATACTACTGTCGTGAGTATAACTGATGACTGTGGTGTGAACTCCACCATGGTCGGGTTTGGATAAGATATATTACATCATTTACCCGAAAGATGATGATGACAGTGTTAACAACTCTGGTCGATTCAGTCTAATTTTTTATCAATGATTACCTCTTTAGTTATTTCCCTTTCTACTCTGTTCATAAAGTCTTTTTTTCTGAGGACAGCGACAATGAAATCCTCTATTGAGTGGCGTTGTAGATGAAACAGTTGCCCTGGAGGTTTGTGTATCCTGTTGTATCGAATGTCAGACTTATGACCATGAAGTATGACTTTTATAAAGTGCATAGCCTTGCAATGGAAAATGGCCAACCGCGTCTCCCAAATGCCTTCTCCATAGTAAAGTTAATGTGTTATTTTCTATTTTGATTTTGGGGGGATTTACATGTCCTGGACCTGAACATGGCCTCTTAGATAAAGGTTAACAGTAGCAAAGCAGATACGACTGATCGCAAATGTTTCAGTCTCACAATGGGGAAGAAACAAAGTGATGTTGGTCCGCCACGTATACTGTGTCTTCCTTTGATACCCGGCATGGCATCAATGGCATTTATTTGTATGAAAATAAAGTAGCATACTGAGCTTTCCATGCCAATAACTTAATAAATAGAGTGAATAGCATGCAGGGTAGTCATCCCCAAAGTCATGAAAACGGAACTGGAGGGACTGGATCAGAAACAGGTCGAGTAATCACATCAACATTCGTCCAGGGAGAATTGTGAATATCTTCAAATAAACAAATCATTCTCACTTCTCACATGTATTATTAGGGCACTCCTGGTGTAGTAGTGTGCAAAGGTAAATATTAATTTGAATAAAAAGACTTTGAATGATTTGTTTAACTTTGTCAGTTTTTGCTCCACAAAATGTCAGTTCCTCTGAAACATTGAGTTGATGGGCCGCGAAATCCGTATGGGAAGTGGCCCTAAAACTACAATTGCAATCAATTCATTCATGACAAATACCATTCAAGCCGGACGCCGACCAAGCGCTTCATTCTCCACCATATATACAAGTCACAAAACGATAATCACAATGATTTGTACAGAGCTTAAGCCTCGGGGGCGAAACGTCCACCAGCAGAATCTCGTCATATACAGGCAAACAAATAAACGTAACATTAAAAGGCCGATGGAAAACGATAGCGGGGTACTGACAAGAAGTCATTGGATCCCACAGACAAACATAGGCCTACTGACCGCACATTAATATGGTGGCTGATATCTGCCATGTCGTATCATCGTACTATCGCCCTATTTTTACTGGCGCGATGGTGCGATGGTACGATGCGATGGAACGATGCGATGGCACGATGCTATGATGCGATGGTACAATGGCACGATGCGATGGTACGATGGTACGATGGGATGATACGATGGCACGATGCGATGACACGATGGCACGATGCGATGGTACGATGAAAATTCCTCCATCGTATCATCGTACCATCGCATCGTACCATCGTATCATCGTGCCATCGTACCATATTACCATCGCGCTTCAGAAGAGTTGCTCAAGTCGCTTGATCAAACGAAAGTCATGCGTAAATAAATTATATTGATTGATTTTGAATGGTTTTCATCGTACCATCGTATCATCGTACCATCGTACCATCGTGCCATCGTACCATCGTATCGTCGTACCATCGTATCATCGTACCATCGTACCATCGTATTGCCAATGGGGATCGCCAGCCACGCTAGACGGCGCTAGTGTTCCAGCAGGTAAAGAAGACGTGGCGTCATAAAACGAACAATTACAACATCGTTACATTATGACGTTGCCTTTGTGACGTCAAGAAAAACGACATGCGCATGCGCCATTTACCTCTTGGTACACGTAGCCACCTGGCTTCAGTTCGCCCTGACGAACCCCATTGTACGCAATGAAGATAACTCTGTCAGCTCTGTTGGCCCAATTTCTGGTTATCTCCCCTGATTCGAACATTTCGAAATAGGGACAAATTTCCTCCAGTTATTTCCTCCAGTTACTTGAGTGAATGTGAGTGAGGAGGAGGAATGGGGTTGAGTGAGTGAGTGACTGAGGAGGAGGAGGAAAGGGAGTGAGTGAGTGAGTGAGTAAGCGAGTGAGTGAGTGAGAAGAAAGAATGGCGTTGAGTGAGTGAGTGTGATTGAGGAGGAGGATAAGTGAAGGATGAGAAGGAATGGGGTTGAGTGAGTGAGTGAGTGAGTGCGAGTGAGGAAGAGGGGGAGAAGTGGAGGAGGAGAAGGAATGGTTTTGAGTGAGTGAGTGATTGAGTGTAAGTGAGGAGGAGAAGTGAAGGAGGAGAAGGAATGGGGTTGAGTGTGTTAGTGAGTGAGTGGTCATGTAAAGTCGTCTGTAAACCATTAGCCTCAAGTTGTATCTAAACATGAATGGTATCCTATTGAAGCTCTTATTCGGTAGAGACAGACTGGAAGTTATATATGCATGCGAACTGAGGAGTAGTAGAGAAAGGGGAGTTTCAGTGGTGCTGACTATGCCCCAAACACGTCAAGGTTATATGCATAGCAATACCCGCAGCGAGAGAAGGAGAATCCCAGGCAACGCCTTAACGCATATCTTAAGTTGGCCCGCCACCGTTTCGTAGCAATGGTCCCGGTCTAATTTCATAACACGATAGAATGTCCGTGTTCTGCCACATCATAATTCTTCTTTTCTTCTTAATATCTCATATACATGATTTCATCCTGTTCAGCATTATCAACGCTGCAAACGAGGATATACAGATCGATGACTGGCTTCGTCTACACGGTGAGTAAATTTTGGAGTAAATCTTGTCCTGCCTCATTTATGCCCCTTGGGTGTGCCTAAACATCAGGACTCATTTACGGAGAGAAAATCTGACAAAAACGAGCAGGTTGACCTCCACCTTTTTCACCTTTTTAAGTTGGTATCGGAGCTGGGAACATGAGAAAATATTTTTATAACTGAAATCGCTCTTACAGATTTTTTCTGGAAATTGAGACGAATTTGACCATTTTTCGATATTTTAAGGGATTTTCTAGGAAAAATGAAGCAAGCGTGGAGGGGAACGTTCGAGATTCATTTTTCTAAAATGAAAGTGTTGTATCTTGAAATGATAGTTTAATCATTCTCTTTCAGAAAATATATAGATATAAGTGATGTGGGTTGAAGATTTCACGACAATTGGCGGCCGAAAATCGAACCCATGGTCTATTCCTTGCCGAATGGAAAAATCTCTGGTGTACACCCATAAAGGCATAATAATGCAGTCCATGCATTATCTCAACGCAGACTCCATTACGGAGCGGAGCTGTGTCATAACACCAGATTGCTTAATTTTGACTACCTAGTTGCATCTAAAGCGTTATATTCGGAGTCCGGTGGAAAGAAGACCAAGAGTTCGATTGAAGAATGCCGAACGGAAGAATCCCGGGAGTGCACCCTAAAACCTTAACGCCTATCTCAAGGCCTTAGCGCTTTATCTTAACGCATTAACGCCCTAGTAGACAGATTAAAGAAAGAAATATCAACTCGTTCACAAGTTTTCATACAGTTTATTCTCCACAATGTTACATCATATCCAAGCTGAGAGAGCCGAGTTGGATATGTTTACAATTCAAGTATGCTCTTGTCCAATCAGAAGCCGCCATTTGGCGCTGCATCTGTCATATCCGTTCTTGTCCGTTAGATGTATTCTCGGCTGCTCTTGTACAATCAGAAGCCGGCATTTCAGAAAGTTCAATCTTCGGCCATGTTTGCTCTGATCCGTTTGTTCTAATCGTCGTCTCGCAGGATACTGTAAAGGCAACATGTCTTGGAACAGCTGTTTGCGCATTTTGATCGCGTTTTGCAGGGCTTCGGTGCGTGATAGCCCCATATTTTCTTCCGAGTGACGCTTGATCTTCACGATAGACCTGTGCGTGGGGTCGCCTTTCATTTCAAACTGTAGCAGGCTATGCTGTTCATAGATCGTCATGGCTGTTTTTCTGATGCAGGGGCGCATTTTTATGTACACCTGTTGCCAGTTATCCTGTCCAAAAATTGAGAGACTACACAATCTCAACAACAAAATTCCTATTACTACGACTGACCAGGTGTAAAGTCCGCTTTCCGGTTTTTTTCCTGTGACAATTTATACATGCGCCCACTATCCCACCCAATCTGATTAAAACTCAGACTTAATAAACCGCTCCTCTATCGGACATGCCACTGATTAAGATCTGGGACAGTTCCTATAACAAATCCGTCACATGAACTCCGAATCAAATAGTTTCCGGGTCAAATAGTCGCCCAATGAGACGCCCCGTAGTATAGCGTGACGGCTAATCTCCTAATCTCCGTTGTTGTTGCGATGCAGTTATGAACTGATTTTATGGAACAAAATAACCGTGTCTATATATCCAGCAGTGCAAGAAATATCCCTTCATCTTTTCACATGGTCTGTCATTAAAGAGAGCAACGGGGAGCAAATAATAATCTTCGGTGATCGCTCATGAACTGGAGTCGACAGCAAGAACTTCGCCAGCCGCCTGCATGGGGGTTGGATTTTTCTGCGTCCCGTCCGTACACTCAGCAACATAAAGATTTCCCGTAGATGGCAGGAAGAACGGCTATACAGTGTCTTTTTACGTAGCATGCAAGGAAGCATCTGCAGTTGCTCCTGCTTTAATGCGGACACGCATGGCACACCATAACTTTCGATCTCGCCCTTGAACTTGGCCGCCACTGGATATAGGGCGCTTTCCATTTCACGTAGTCAGCGTGTCTGCTGGCAATGCATTGATTGCGCACGTTCCATTTACTGTGCCCGAGCAATGCTGGTGTTGCCTCCAAATGGAAAGCGCCAATAGGCAGCTCTTCGCCTGTTGAGGCTGGACTGTGATTGGTCGCCAGTCTGACATGCGCGACAGATTTAAGATAGGAACTGTCCCAGATCTTAATCAGCGACATGTCCGATAGAGGAGCGGTTTATTAAGTCTGAGTTTTAATCAGATTGTATCCCACCCAGCATTGCTTGGCAGGCCAACGATCCGCTGAGAACCGATACTAGCCCATCTAGACCTGTTTGATATGAGTCTTTCATATTTTACGGGGTAGTCCGTGTTTCCGGACTTTATATTTCAAGACAAATCGTAATTGTACAAGCACCTACCCATGACATGATCGGCCTCGAGAAGCTCTTCACATAAATACCCCGCACGACCCGTTCGGACCAATATTGGGTCATGTCGACCCCAAACGTCCATTCAAATGTCCTTTTCCCACAATGACTACCCCAGTACTCTTACCCCAAACATGCAGTTCCGGAGATGTCATTGAACTAAAGGGATCATATGAAGGCCTATTAATCAAGGGATGTGACTTTTGACCCGTACGTGACGACAATGGACATGGCCGGAGATTTTAACATTGAAGTAATTGAAGGGAAATTTGTATCTATTTCGAAATGTTCGAATCAGGGGACATAACCAGGAATTGGGCCAACAGAGTTTTCGCCCAATCAGAGTTGTCTTCCTTGCATCCAGAGGGCAGCACGATGGTACGATGATACAATGGTACGATGGCACGATGGTACGATGGCACGATGATACGATGGCACGATGGTTCGATGATACGATGATAGGAGAATACGATGAAAACAATTAAAAATCAATCAATATAATTTATTTGCGGATGACTTTCGTTTGTTCAAGTAACTGGAGGGAAATTCGTCCTTATTTCGAAATGTTCGGATCAGGGGAGATAACCAGGAATTGGGCCAACAGAGCTGACAGAGTTGTCTTCATTGCGTCCAATTGGCAGCACGATGATACGATGGTACAATGGTACGATGATACGATGGCACGATGGTACGATGATACGATGGTACGATCGTACGATGATACGATGGTACGTTGATACGATGGTACGATGGTACAATGGCAAGATGGTACGATGATACGATGGTGCGATGGTACGATGATACGATGGTACGATGGTACGATGATATGATGATATAATGCCTGAAACCTGTGAGGCACCACGCCGACCAACTCCACCATGTTTACAAGTCGCAAAACTACAATTACAATGACTTGTACAGAGGGCGGTCCTCGGTAACGAAAATCCACCAACAGAATCTCACCATATACAGAAAACAATTAAATGCAACATTAAGAGGATTGCTTATAACCAGACGTATACGCATATATTTCCTGTACAACATAGTTTAACCCTACCTGGCCTGGGGGAAGTGCCCTCCCCCCTCCTCTAGTGAACTTATCTCTGCTGCTTCGAGACGAGGCTGAACCTTGGCGACTTTAAAGCTTATGTTATTGGGGTCATTTTGAGCCTATTTGCATATACCCCCGGACAGAGGATCATGGGTAAATTCAAAATGGCGGCCATGTGGTATCCGCGAAAGTCGTGTTTTTCAATCTTTTCGCTCCATTTCTTCACATTTTCCTTGCCTAAAAGGCCTTGAAGTATTTTATTTATGCAAAACTAATTACTCTATATTTTATTTGATTTTTGGAAAGGCCGAAAAATGGCTTCCGAGAAGATGACATCACTGTGACGTCATCATGGCGGCCATGTTGGATTTTTTTTTACATTTCCCGGTAGAGCTTGAACCCAAGATATTGTGTGGTAAGTTTCAGCGCTCTAGCCTTAGTGGTAGAGGAAATATATAGGGGGAGGGGGTGAGATAGGACTGGGACAATTACTTGGAGTATTCTCATCTGTACGGGAAGAATTAAATGATTTAATGCATTTGCGTGGAAACTTCCCGACTGATATTGGTACCAGACCGATCCGTTATCCCCTTTAGGCAACCTCTGCCAGAGAAGTGAATTGTTTTCAATATTTTTTTCCAGTCTCTGTTGCGAGGAATAATTGAAGGCCAGTGGTAGGTGATTGGAGTATGGTATGTGTTTGGTTCCGCTGTGAGTTTGGTTTTAACTCAAGGCCTAACAAGGAGTTGCTAAGAGGGAATATTTGGGTGCTTGTGCACCGCTTTCTGAAAGCAGAGAAAAAGCCAAAATTATGACGCCATTTGTATACAAAGAGCGCGCAAAACTCAAAATTTCAATGGGCGACCCCCGTCATGAAGTCTGTCCGGTTGTAGTACTTGAATTATAGTACTTCTGGCCGAAATATGGAAGTCGAGACTTAATTAATGAATCGAGGAGATGCAATTACGTTAACAGTTTTTAACATTGCCGCCAATGTAAATTTTAACAGTGGTCTGGACTCTATTACATGTATCTTCTCGAGAAGAAGGGAGATAACTCGTAGGTATTTGTGTTAAGTTGAATAATGGACTGGTTATCTTCCCTGTTGTTTGTGGATGTATGCACGACAGCATTTTTGTTAGGCCTATATATGTAAATGTTTAGAGGATTCATATGCTCAGTACACGTGAATTATTCCTTCGTCTGTTCATAAAATATTGTGATATCTGACCTCTACAATGGTCTACGTCAGATTGATATCAGACCCAGGGATATTTATAAGGTATATATAATATATATACCGGTACCGTATCTGATGAAATTTCTTAGGAATATAATCCAAGAAACGGCCTAAGGAATGTCAAATATATTCGAATGTAGTTCGATAACTCCCCCCCACCTCGTGCCTCCATTTAATACTCAGAATGTAGACGACGGTCCCCACATAAGAGTGTGTACTGTTCCCGGGAATGATAACATGATTTGTGGGACTTGATTTACCGATACAGGTGAGTACGATTGTCAAACTGTGACGTCCACTTTTTATCATAATCAGCGATTTCACAGCGATTACCTTTCTAAATACAAACCTATAATTAGATGGCGAGAGAAATTCTGATTTTAAAATGACAAATAAGACCAAGCTCACACACATTGAAAATCACCCGAAACAGTTCAAACGTTGGGTCCCTTCTCGAAGAGAATATGAATGTGTGTGCATACCTGTTAATTTTTGGGTAACATCTTTTATAACTGGCGAAGCTCTTTGAGATGCACATTTTCAGTTCCCGCGTTCTCCTTCTCCCAAATTAGTTATTTAGTTCTTTAACAAATTCAACGATTTATCTCAACTTTCAGCAGGCTAGTTATGAGTTTAATATTGAGGTCAATTTGTCAAAAAACAAAGTAAATATGTCATAAAAAAAAACAGAAAATCATTGGAACTCGCGATTTTTGCGAATGAATATGTGAGAATAAGAGAGTTTTTCGCAACGGTAAATTAAGGCAAAAAAATCAAATGTCAAGGTCACTTTGGACCAAAAGATCAGGAAATCATTAAAAATTTAAACAAACTGTGAGTAGTTTACACACTGAGCCATGAGTATGGTCCAAAGGTCGAAGGTCAGCATCAATGTGATCCCATAAACATGATACCGGTACTTTCCGAAACTTGAGTCAGGATATATATAGAATACATTCATGCGAGCAAGATTTGCAACATGGTGGTGTTTTCTCTACAATATATCAGAACTGGCCACAGAGTAGAAAAGCAGTGGATAACAAACCGAGAACAATCAATTGAAATAGGAGCAACTAACTATATGTGTATCTTCTGTCTATCACGGACTGTAGTTTGACGTATATGGAAGTGTAAGGGGATAACAAACACATCTCAAATTTGAAATAGGAGACAAAACAAGAAACAAACTAGACAGACATTTAGGATGTATTGATAGCTATTTGCATGTATTGGTATATGCTCAGTCAGTATATAATTATAATAAGTGAAATGAAGAATCTGCAAAAGTATATAATTATGAGACGAATGGAAGTGCAAAGTTTGTCATTGTGCACACTCATAATCAAATATTTCAATTTGGAGTACAATGGCGTTTTATGAAGCATAATGGCAATGAATATAAGTGGCCTATAGAGGACAGCGAATATTTTTCCACAGTTTTCCACGGGACCTTCTTAAATCAACAAAGTTGTAGCAAAATATACCAAAGAACATATGATTGATGTTTTTTTTTAAAGATTTTATAACTTTTCAAAGCTATCGAAAGTTCAATTCGTACATTTTTTTTTCTTGATGGTGGCCGAATTTGACACATTTTCATACGCTTATGGAGATTTCCAGAAAAGATAATATATACTTATGGCATGTTTGTAGCTATTATTAGCCGAAACGCCAAACCCATTGTCTTTCCAGCCTGATAAAATTCTGTGTGTAGCGCACCCTATGGTGTGTGAAATTAGTGGCGTTTCAGCTTACCCCGGTTGATCGCCATTTTTATTTCCCCATGATGTTATGGACAAGAATGAAAGTAACTCCGAAAAGTGAAGTCATTGTGATATTCTATATTTCGGTAAAGGTTATACCATCGTCAGGAATATACAGGTAGCAAGATTACAAGAGTATATATACAGGGTGAATACAGTTAACCGTCCAGGCTGAACATTCTATATACAATGGATCATAGTGAGCAGTTTTTAAAACAATAAAATGGAACACAATTCTTTACAGGTCTTTACAGACGGGTCAAAAGATTCTGATCGTGTCGGGGCAGCTTTCTGTGTGCCCGAAATCAAATATAGTAAGTGTTTTAGATTGACTGATAATGTATCTGTGTTTACAGCTGAGCTCACAGCTATCTTAATGTCATTGCGGTTTTTATCTGATTTTAGACCAGCTAGAGCTGTAATTTTATCAGACTCGTTGAGTTCTTTACAAGCACTTATTAATTTTTCTTGGACGAAATCTACTCCTATTTTATATGAAATATTACATATCTGCACTGTTTTATCTTTCCAGGGAACACATATATGTTTTGAATGGCTTCCTGCCCATGTGGGTCTGTTGGGGAATGAGTCAGCTGACCGATTAGCCAGGCAAGCACTTTTACTCCCTGGTATTTCCATCCCAGTTTTAATGAACATGTCCGAGATTTTAAGTTGGCTCAAACCCCAATTCATTCGCATGTGGCAGGAAGACTGGGATTCATCCACTAATGGTCGCTTTTATCATGATTTTAACTCAGAGGTTATTTTAGCCCATGATTTTAACTTATCGTCCCGACTTGCGGAGAAACTATTTTATAGAATTCAGTCTGGGCATATTCCTATTAACTCTTACCTTGCTCGTTTTAATTTACATGAAACTGGTTTATGCGACGATTGCTTGGTGGATGATTCAGTAGATCATTTTTTATTCAATTGTCTCAGACATGTTAATCAACGTAATCTGTTTTATACTGATCTTATTCATGCAGGTGTTTTTAATCCAACCATGGAGAATGTTTTTAAGCCTTCTAGAAATCACGGTAAGGTTTTCCAGGCTGTTGCGGATTTTATCATCCGATGTAAACGTTTTTAATTTATACTGACCATGTATTGTAAGTTTTAATTTTTTTTTCCTTTTAATTTGATTTATCTGTGATATCTGTGTAGCATTACTATTTTTTGCATGGCCTATACTTATATTTATTCTTTTTTACTTGTATGCTGATCTCAACCTACTCTTGCATGTGTATGCATGTGTTGATTATGTATTAATTTTTGTTTGTATGCCATACATATTTATTGCTTTTTATATATTTTACTTCCCCTTCATGGAAATAACCTACCAAACACTTAACATCGCCTGCCTTTCTCTGAGCCATAACACCTTTAATCTATATATTCCCATTACATATTCAATCCATTGAGTTTTTTTTATATATATTCATACAGATTACTTTTATACTGAAGCAATATCAATGACATGGCGCAAATCATTCAATCGAATGGGGCGCCAATACCCTAAATTCTGTCTGTCTGTTACATGGATTGTTACTGAACAGGCTACCCTGTTGAACCCCCTCACACAAAATGACTACAAACTGAAAGACTCTTTTGATGCTGCAGACAGGATACAGTCCATCCCTAGAGAATTGACAGAAAATGGTTATAGATTTGTTTCTTTTGACGTTGTATCTCTGTTTACAGATGTGCCATTAAGGAGAACTGTTAACATTATTCTGAAACGAGTATATGAGAATCAAGAAATTTCTACTCTAATAGATAAACGAACTTTGAAAAAACTGATAATTGGTTGTTGCACCAAGACACCTTTTTCATGTGAAAATAGATTGTACCAACAAATTGATGGTGTTGTTATGGGTTCACCGCTAGGGCCTGTTTTAGCAGGCATAATTATGTCAGAACTCGAAAAGATTGTGATAACACCATTAATAGAAGCTGGTATTATTAGAACATATATGAGATTTGTAGACGACACCTTGTTGTTAATCAAACCTGTCGACATTGAGTCTGTAGAAGAGAAGTTGAACTCTTTTAGCGAACAACTACAGTTCACACATGAAGTTTTTCTTAACAATAATGATGTTCATTTTTTGGATTTGAAAATTGTGAATGATGGTACTACAGTATACCGAAAGTCAACGCATACTGAGTTATATGTACACTACAATAGTTTCGAACCTTGGGCCAGAAAAGTAACATGGATAAGAACTTTGATAGATCGAGCACGCACACTTTGCAGTAATGCTAATTTGTTATCTAAAGAACTTGACAAAATTAAACAATTTATGTTATGGAATGGTTTTCCCAGCAAATTATGCCAGAAATTGTTACAGAAATATCAAAATCCACCTCAAAAACGACACGAAAAGAGTTCTGACCAAAATATCCCCAAAATATATCTCCGCTTACCCTATTTTGGCAGACAGGGTGAACGAATTGTTAACAGAACTATCAAGAAAATGAAACGGCTATTAAATGGTGCCACTAGGTTTATTGTTATCTATAATACACGCAAGTTATCTACATTTGTATCCTACAAAGATTATATTCCAGACTTTCTGAAAAGTTACATTGTATATGAATTTTGCTATGGTAAAAATTATATCGGGCAAACAGAAAGATGTTTAATGACCAGATTAAATGAACACTCTAATCCTAATAGTGAAATTCACTCGACCCATGTTATGAAATGCGATGCTTTCCAGCACATTTATGACTTAATGTTATTACCAGACCGCAAAACCAGGTCGGTCAAGGAATTTAAACCAACTGCACATATGCTACTACCCTGCACTAGAGTAATTGACTATGCCAGACACTGGAGTGAGTTGATGTTCAAGGAACAAAAGTCCTGGCCTCAATCATGGTTTGAAAGCATCTAAAGAATTAATTGTGTTCAAATGAGTTCCGGGGCTTCCGGGGATTGACCTGGGATGTCGTTGTGCACACCGCAGGTCATGGTAAGAATAGGCCTCAGCTCCTTTGACAGCTTGTCGTAAGAGGCGACTAACTGAGGCACCTGTGGGGTTCCCGGGTGTGAAAAGGAATAGGACCCAACGTCGTGATATGACTGAAATATAGTTGAAAGCGACATTAAATCGTATTCACTCACTCACTCAAATGAGTTCAAGTCATTGTTTATAGAATCTTAGTCTCTACCATAACTTGATACCATGTAAAGAATTGTGTTCTATTTTATTGTTTTAAAAACTGCTCACTATGATCCATTGTATATAGAATGTTCAGCTTGGACGGTTAACTGTATTCACCCTGTATATATACTCTTGTAATCTTGCTACCTGTATGTGGGCATACTCCTATTAACTCTTACCTTGCTCGTTTTAATTTACATGAAACTGGTTTATGCGACGACTGCTTGGTGGATGATTCAGTAGATCATTTTTTATTTCATTGTCTCAGACATGTTAATCAACGTAATTTGTTTTATACTGATCTTATTCATGCAGGTGTTTTTAATCCAACCATGGAGAATGTTTTTAAGCCTTCTAGAAATCACGGTAAGGTTTTCCAGGCTGTTGCGGATTTTATCATCCGATGTAAACGTTTTTAATTTATACTGACCATGTATTGTAAATTTTAATTTTTTTTTTCCTTTTAATTTGATTTATCTGTGATATCTGTGTAGCATTACTATTTTTTGCATGGCCTATACTTATATTTATTCTTTTTTACTTGTATGCTGATTTCAACCTACTTTTGCATGTGTATGCTTGTGTTGATTATGTATTAATTCTGGTTTGTATGCCATACATATTTATTGCTTTTTATATATTTTACTTCCCCTTCATGGAAATAACCTGCCAAACACTTAACATCGCCTGCCTTTAATAACGCCTTTAATCTATATATTCCCTTTGCATGTTCAATCCATTGAGATTTTTTTTATATATATTCATACAGATTACTTTTATACTGAAGCAATATTAATGACATGGCGCAAATCATTCAATCGAATGGGGCGCCAATACTCTAAATTCTGTCTGTCTGTCTGTCTGTCTGTCTGCTACCTGTATATTCCTGACGATGGTATAACCTTTACCGAAATATAGAATATCACAATGACTTCACTTTTCGGTGTTACTTTCATTCTAGTTTATATGAAACTAATCTGTGGGACATCTGGATGTTATGGACACACGGTGATGTAACTATATGCTTGGAATGAGCAGCTAGAATCAAGCTATGAGTAATGAAAGTGTAACGTCCTTATACTTGTTCGGTGTTTCGGTTTACCGGAGAGCTTAAAGAGAGGGTTGAACAAGTGATGGAGCAGATGGTGTTTATACATGAACATGAGTAGCATGGTAGTCCGCGGAGACTTGTGCTATAAGG
The DNA here is from genome assembly GCA_036873755.1 of Hanleya hanleyi. Taxonomy (NCBI): domain Eukaryota; kingdom Metazoa; phylum Mollusca; class Polyplacophora; order Lepidopleurida; family Hanleyidae; genus Hanleya; species Hanleya hanleyi. The sequence continues at coordinate 5,298 of JAVTVY010002895.1, read as the reverse complement.
TTCTGCATTCTAAATATTTTCCTCGCTTGGGCCGTTTCTTTTATCTAACGGCCACACTGTTCATCACTTTCAATCACACGACTTGGTAGGGCTATCACATCATTGCCCTTGTCTGTAACTAACCCCGCTTACACCTGTACTACGAGTGGGTGAGTTAGGGTTTAACCTCGCATTCAGTGGTATTTCAGCCAAATAGCGACGATATAACTTAAACTATGATATGATTAACTTGACGTGTGGGACTAGCCATGTACAGTCATCTTGTACAGGAAATTAATCTTTCCGTTGTGGTCGTAGTTCTGGTACAAACTCGTGCCCGGTGCAAAGGCGGGGTCGGTTGGTTGGTTGGTCATGTCATTCAAGATGTCCACATGAATATCTATACAATACAAGCGTCGCTGAGATACAAATCATCACAGGGTTCTTTTTTCTTGTTGTTGTGGTCTTTTAGATATGCAATCAGAATATTCGGCCTTTGGGGTCATATGACTTCTTGTCCGTATGCTAGCATCTTTTTCCATGACCTTTATATGTTGCGTTTAATTTAATATGGATATTCATGAGGGTAAAAGCAACAGCATCGCCACATCGGCAGCCGGCTTCTATTTCGAGAGGTGATATAGGATTTAGCAAAATTCAGTGTTTTTTTCAGAATTCTCCACTGACTGTATATAATCAATACAAAATCCACGTGAATTTAATATGATGATAATGACATTGATTCCAGTATACAGCAGGAACACTTGCATCTGCATTGCAGGATATCAAACAAGGTGAGAATCACCAAAAAAATTCGTGGATGGAGTCGTAATTAACCACACATACCATTGTCGTAAATCTGAACCGCTATTATGTTATATAGTCGGCGAATCCATTAGAAATTCCAGCGCTTCTTTTTGCTAGATAGTTCACTTTTTTCCATTGCTTAACGAGTACATATATATATTACAATTATATATATAATGGCAATCATCAGTAATTATTCTGCGGTTTGGATGATTCATGCTACCAATCTACCCATTTTCAGTTTTGAAAATTACAAATAAATTAGAATTTAAAACATCCTCATTCTGAGAGAAATGGGTGAGACATTTTCGTGGGTTCGCTGGTTAAGAAATAGACACATCTCTGAGCTATGCTATGAGCTATTGACATGAGGTTCGAAAGCTTGTGTATTAGATATGTGTGCGGGGAGTTATGCAAAGAAGTGCTGTCTATTTCTATAATCAACGAACCCGCACGTATGATTCCTAAGTTTGCTCAGATTGAGGATGTAAGTTTGCTCAGATTGAGGATGTATGAAATTAGTAATTTTCCGAAGAGGAGATGAATGGTTGGAATTATGACTCGTCCAAAAAATTAATTATAATCTATATATGTACGCGATTATTAATGGAACTAAAATAAACGGTGTTGAGAGAAGAAGATTAGGTATTTCGAATGTTCTCTTTAACTATATAATATAGACCGCCAAAACAATGGTAAGAGGAATAAAAAATTTAAAAGACGAGAACATCAGCAATGATGGTGATCAGTTAGAACCATCGCCATATTCATTCATCACCATTATCGACAACAAATGGCGATGACCTGAGATATACACACATTGCTCGTCCCATCGCCAATAAATGACGATAAAATGACCTCGCCACCATTAGTGGAGCGGTCAGGGCATAGAAATAGGGTGTACCCCTCTCCAAAGTAGAACAAGACAAAATTTTGATAGACCGATGGATACTGACCATGAAAAGTGATGTTCGAGTGGTAGGTGACGTATTCTTAACGTTCTGATCTTCAGCAAGGTTTACCAATAACCTTGGTCTTTCGGTCTCTGAGTGAATAGTTTAGGTAAAGGGAGACGAAGTGTACGTCTTTATACTTTGCAGTTGGGATCAGGACAGTGAACAGGACAGTGATCAGGACAGTGAACAGGACAGTGACTTCGATATGGTGACTTGAAATTCATCAGGCTTGTTTGCGTCAATCCATGCGTCAAGTTGTTATGTCGTCGTTCCTGTCAGAATCGAAAGATCAGACACGAAAACTTGGACACAACAAAGTTAGTGTTCTTCAGTGCAGTTTCATGAAGTTTCGCAATGTGCAACTCTAGGTATACGGACAAGGCTGCATTTTAATGGAGCAGTTTTGACCTCATTTTTACACTTGATCTCTTGTCCGGAGTGGAACAAAACGACACCACTTCAGATTTAAAGAACCATAACTGTGAAATCAGCTAATGATCGATATGTTTTCTATGAACGAAAAAGGTCTTTCGATTGTTGACACGGAAATTATTTTATGGACGACGGCTGAATATTGAACGTGGGATCTGATGCGTATAATTCCATGACTGTTTTCCATGGAGCCACAGTTCATGATAACTAGAAATTGGTCACTTATCACAACGGTCTCGTTTACTCGTTTACACTCTGGCAACGGGATTTTTGAGCACATGTTATGTATATACAAAAAGGTCACTTTTATTACATTCCTTGAATAGACTTGGCTCTCACTAGGAGATAAATAAGTCCCTAATTAGATAATTATCTCTAATAGAGATACTATCTCCTTTACTCGATAATAAGTCCTAATTAGGAGATACCAGGTCCTAATTAGAGATAATTTTCCTCACTAGACATTGTCTCACTAGGAGATAAATCTGAAATTTTTTTTTTCACACTCCGGCAATTAATACGCTTCCGTGTAGTTCTTCCGCTCGAAACACGTTATGCGTGAAATTGTAAGAACCAATCACACGTTCCACTCGGCCCATTTTGCAAAAAAAAATACGACTGTGTTACCGATGTGGTCCCAAAATGGCGTATCACTGTTGGCCGCTTCTAACTTGTAAGATGTTAGCTTGTGTGTGATTTTCATATATTTATATATACTATTTTATTTTATGTCTGCTTTGGTTTGAGGAATAAAAATAAATATGGCCTTTCGATTATGGACGCGGATTTCATTTTTGTTTTATTATTTTTTTTTTACACCTGACGGCTGGCTTCTGAATGTCGAATTCGATGTCAGAGATCAAGATCTTGATACACGAAAAACGAAAAATTGTTCGGGTTACACACCCTAATTCCAGTATAGATCACCAGTGTAGTGCTCATGTGGATCCGGTGGAGGCTATTGCTTAGATTCATGGCCAAATAAATTCAGCCTCCTGATATATTTCTGAAAGGCATGTAATACGCAAACATCGCGAAACATCACGAAACTTCAAGAAACTACACTAAAAAAACGCTAAACTTTTGGATCAAAGAGGTCTATTTAGCTTGAAGTCAGCAAATCAAAGTCACCGTACAGGTACCCGGTCCCAAGTGCAAGCTAAATTGAGTTATAAATATTCCAGAAGATCAGAACGCACTGTTATAGGTTTACATGTATGAATTACGGTGCAATGTGTAGATACTTAACTCGCAAGTATTTTGTTGACGACGGCAGGCTCGCCACTGAGCGTCGGATTTGCCTGTCATAGCGGCGGACAATTGTTGTAGGAGTGGACAAAGCGTAACGCACAGCACTTCACAAGCAGAACGGTTTTAGACATTGGGTGTTTCATTTTAATATGCTATGAAAAAAAACTTGAAATATTCAGGAAAAATACAAGGATATGTACTCCAAGATTTTTGTCGCTTTAAATTTCACTGTTTCAAGTCTGCTTCGCCATTAGCTGTATGGTTGTCATGAGAGAAGCTGAACAACTTTCGCTGATTATTTCGGTTATATAAATTAAATTTCGAATAAAATGATTCAAGATGAATGCCCAAAATTGGAGGAAATAAATAAAAAAAATCCATGTTTACGAAATTTCTGAAGTGGTCGCCATGTCATATTTTGCTCGAAATATTTAACTATAGACTGAGATTAACTCGATGAGCTATACACTCAGTTTCACATCTCATGTATGTATTCTGTTCTGGATTTACCGTGAAAATGTTCATAGAAAATTCAGTTATTTCATCCACAACGACGAGTATCATGGAAGCAAAGCTAAAACTGATATTGGCCACACTCAACGGTCACTCGAACATCACTTTTCTTGATCATTATTTATTACACTATCAAATAAAACAAGTTTTGTCTCGTTCTACTCTGGGCAGAGGTAAAGTTTGAAAATGAGGGCCAAGTCGCTCCACTACATTTCTCCTCACTAATAAGTGGCGACGCCAGGGCCTCTTCACCATTTTTTATTGACTGTGTAATACAGTTGAATATTGCAATATATATTATTATTTATAATTATCGTATTGTATTTTTTACAGGGAAATATATATTTCGGATAGAACACCTTAGTTTAATGACACTGATATAAAACGAGTTGATATCAATCCTGCAGAACACAATAGTCAAGTGTAAATGCTATTTCGACAATAAGTACTTGTATATCAAGAGCTATATTTGACCGGTTATATTCGTGAGCCTGTGTATGTATAACTGCCTAACCGCAAACGACGTTCTTCATTAACACTTGACCTCAACTGGCCGATGAAAAGGATGTTGACTCTCAAATTCGGCATGCGCTTGACCTATATTCAATTCCTTGCATGTATCCGACTGCAGAACGGCGGTTCCGTCTGTTCCCCTTGCGTTTTCATGCAGGCGTCATCGCAAATCAAATTCCAGTTTACACTTCCTATTTTATAAGCACCAGACTGCTGATTGGACATTCTAACTGTACTAGTTATATACAACAACAGCTTACCGGATTTGAAATCTGAGCTCAAGTAGAACCTTACCCAAACAAATCCGGCCGAACCGTTCCTATCTGTATTCCCTTTAGTATTTCATATATTTATATATACTATTTTATTTTATGTCTGCTTTGGTTTGAGGAATAAAAATAAGTATGGCCTTTCGATTATGGACGCGGATTTTATTTTTGTTTTATTATTTTTGTTTTACACCTGACGGCTGGCTTCTGAATGTCGAATTCGATGTCAAGAGATCAAGATCTTGATACACGAAAAACGAATAATTTTTCGGGTTACACACCCTAATTCCAGTATAGATCACCAGTGTAGTGCTCATGTGGATCCGGTGGAGGCTATTGCTTTGGGATTCATGGCCAAATAAATTCAGCCCTTTCGATATATTTCGAGTTGCATGCACATCGCGAAACATCGCGAAACATCACGAAACTTCAAGAAACTACACTAAAACAACGCTAAACTTTTGGATCAAAGAGGTCTATTTAGCTTGAAGTCAGCAAATCAAAGTCACCGTACAGGTACCCGGCCCCAAGTGCAAGCTAAATTGAGTTATAAATATTCCAGAAGATCAGAACGCACT
>JAVTVY010002894.1:0-36802 GCA_036873755.1 Hanleya hanleyi | reverse complement strand
GATCGTCTATATAGCGTTTGGTGAATGAGAAGGAACGGGCTTTGAATGGAGCGGTTTTTGAAAGCGCCTGCATATAGTCATATTCATAAGAGAACAGATACAGGTCAGCCAACAGGGGTGCACAATTAGTACCCATTGGAATACCTATATGCTGCTGATATATTGTGTTGCCAAATTTCACATAGGTATTTTTAATGAGAAATTCAAGCAACTCTATAAACAAAGAAACATCCCATGAATGATATCTCTTGTATGTAGTCGAGCTAAAGAATGCTTTATGGCTTCCGACATTAATATATCTACGATCAGTTTTCTTGAACACAGATACTATTAATGAACTTAGACGGTCAATAAGGTCCTGATGAGGGATTGTAGCATAGAGAGTCGAGAAATCCCATGTGGATACATGTCTATACGGTATGTGACCTTTAGCATCAAGTTCTTCCGTAAGACATTTTGAGTTTTTCAATATCCACATAGTCAACGCCAGAGTTTTTGTCTCGCCTTATGAAGTAAAGGGGAGATATTGTGAGGGGGGGGGGGAGGATGTCGTCGTCGGTGGTGGTGTCGGTGTCCCCGGCCTGGAAATGATAAGGTTTTTTGGTTTAGCAAATTAAAAAAAATTCTAGAAAATTTAGAAAAAATAAAAAAAAATATGGAAGGTGGGTATTCCACCTGGGGGTGCTCCCCTTGGGTGCTCCAATGTTAAAATGCCTATGATGGAGTTTTACGTTTAGCTGAAGCGCACATGTACATCTGTACTTAGAAAGTTTGCTGCTGTTGTCAGCTGTCATTGGATGAATATGAAACTTGGTACACATGTTTCTTGTGAATATTAATTTTGGTCCAAATTATGGCAAATAAGAGAGTTTTCTGTTTAGCCGAATTGTACATGTAGAGGCTGTACATGTAGGCCTCTACATGTATACACGTACATCTGTACTTAGAAGGTTTGCTGCAGTTGTCAGCTGTCATTGGATGATTATGAAACTTGATACACATTTCATATGATTAGAGGATGTCCCTATGCTATTTAGGAGATGAAATATTGATTTTTGTTCAGATTTTGAGGGTTTTGTCTAAGTAATCTGCCAATGATAATGTACAAACATGTACACCTGTACATGGAAAGTTCGCTGAAGCTATCAGCTTTCATTATATGAGTTTGACACTTGCTACCCAAGTTCATTGTGATTCGAGGATGTGCATGTGCTATTTAAGAAATATGACATTAAATATGAATTTTTGTACTTCGTACATTTCCATTGATAAGGCTTTTGCTGGGCAAATATTTACATGCAGATTTGTGCATGAAAAGTTTGCTGAAACTTTCATGGGATAATTATAAAATTTGGTGGACATGTTTCATGTTTTTCTTGGTCAGATCTATCCAGTAGTAATCCCACACGGAACTGACCTATCCAGCAGTAATCCCAAATGGCACTGGTCTATCCGGAAGTAATGCCACACGGAACTGGCTTATCCAGCAGTAATCCCATATGGGACTCAACTATCCAGCAGTAATCCCAGACCGGACTGACCTATCATTCGGTAGAGCTCTTGTGTCGGCAGTAAACTCACGCGCTGCTCGAGGGCGGAGTCAGCAAAACTGTGATGGCAACTGTCTCGAGGTCGTACAGATCAACGCCGTAATCGATGTGGGATAATTATTGGAATCTGGTATAAATGATTCTTCGTCGCACATAAGATCGCGTCCACATGAAGTCTGTAATTTTTAAAACGAGAGTAAACATTGTCTCTGCACTGAACTACAGGAATATCGTTCCGTGAGATTCATCACCCCTCCCCCCCCCCCCTCAACACCCCTCGCATGAGAGAATAGGCCGGCTCCAGTGGAACGCCAGAAAAAAAATTCTGGATGGGTCTATCAAAGATTGTTGTCAGAACCAATTGAATTTCATATAAGTACGATGACCACATTTATTCTTTTATCTAGCATTGGTAACATTTGTAAATGATGCTTTAGAATAGAAATAAATGTTAGTTTTCCGTCCTCTAACTGCCAAGATAATGGATGGTAAAACGGAATTGCTTTTATGTTTTAAGACTCAGCCTGTGACGACGATACAGCTCACCAATCTCCAATGTACGTGTTGTCACAGCGAAACAGCTCACCAATTACCAGTATACGAGTTTCAGAGCATTTCCATCATAGCTCTCTAGATTTGTATCTAATACCGCTTATGCCGGTGCTAGGGGCCGTGTGGTCATATGATTCAAGTTGCCACATGAACAGGTACAATAAAAGCGTATCTGAGATACAACACATATCTCGAATCGTTAGATTCTTGGTATGTGCTTTAGAATAGGTTTACCAGAAGACTATTCTGTGAAGTCATATGACGCAGTCAGTATCTCGGCACCTCTTCCCACTTCCCTTATATGTGTTGTAATTCGTCCCAAAACAATAGGCAATTCCGTTTTACCTTCCATTATCTGGGCAGTTAGAGGACGGGAAACTAACATTTATTTCTTAATTATACAAACACACAAGTTGGCTTTCTTGCACGAGGTAATTGGTCATATTGATATTTTAGTGTAATCCTTATCGGTGACAATGATTGATTTTCTGACCGGTTGAACGGCTTCACGGCCCTTTTGGATGACATCATTTTCGCAATGATCTTTTCATCTACCAAATGGTTTAACCGATCACTGCCTAACTTGGCGTATATGTTCGACGATAGTGTGCCATACCAGATTGATCGTGAAATCTTATCACGGACCAATCGAAATAGATACATTTCCACAGACTAACGCAAAGAAGCTGGTAAATATTGCTTTTCTGGTGTGTTGATTTTCACGTTCAGTATTATTTCGCAGGACTCCTCTATACAAATGTATAGCTTGATGTTTGAATATTATATTTTATAGTTTTTCATATTGACGTATTCCAAGTTATTTATATCCTGAAAATAACAAAGAGTAATTGGACCTGTTCTTTCGTGGACGCCCACGAACGTTTTCAAACGTGTTAAGATATTATTTGTTCTGATACTGAACCAGATATAAAATATATCCAGAGAATAAAAACGAATAACAAATCTTTACATTATTTATCTATGTCTTCGACGAACGTTTGAAGTCATTTATTGAGTCATCGTTCTGTATTTGTTTTAATCAATCTGACCTACCTAAAATCTACATTAACTAGTTTGGTATTGCCATCATTTAGCTGCATTACTGTATCCATATACCGGCACACACATATCCATCAAACGCGCGATAAAAGGTGGTGATAATATGTACAAGAAATCCTATTTAAAATGTGACAGGAGGTAAAACTGATCCATGTGATGATTTGTATCCCTCCCACGAATATTATGGATTAAGAATACTGATCAGCGATACGGATTTGATAATTTTGGAACATCATGATGTCTTGCCGGCATCATCGAAAACTGTTGACCGCTTCTCTCTTGCAGGAAACACGCCTATGTTTATGTATGCAATGATTGTCTTTTTGAATTTGGTGCTAATACTGTTATATGGAATATGGAATAGGTCTTTGGATTCTGGACGCGGATATTCTCTAATGGACGACGGCTGGATTATGAATGACGGACTAGACGCTTGTAATTCATGTGGACATCTTGAATGACATGATCAAACGACCTCTATCATCGGCTCGAGTTGGCGGTATTAGATATAAATATCCAAGAACGTTTGATGTATAGGGAGAAGGATTCCACATTACCATTTCATTCCATTCCCTATACGAAAGCGAACGTCTATTATACAATCATGAATTTCCTTGGATGCTTTGAGGGCATAAGTATAAATGGAGATTTATCAATTTTGATTTTGAAGACTACAGCGCGCCTGCGTGACTGATCTATAACATATTCCAGATATCTTATTCGAATATATTAAAACAAAGACAGTAATTAAGCATACTGATGATGTATTCAAACCGGAAGTAAACTTATATGGTCAAAAATAGAAAATTTGCGAAAGGTGAACAAATCCGAAATTGCCGTATCCTGTTTGACCTCTGTCATGAGATCAGCCACTATTATTAGATTTTTTACTCTGGGATGAAAGTGTCAACTCCTAAATTCAAGGGCATACCCTTCTCGAATTCTATATGAGGTACTACTAGAACGATATCCTCGAGTACGGACTGCCAATTACCATGGCTGTATATAATTCTCTGTGGAATGGGATCTACATTTCTTTCACGGTCTCGTAATAAAGCATCTATCCACTTAGTTTTTTCCACTTCCAGTATCGCCAGCAACTTTCATCGTAATTGGATGGTATATATTAGATTCTCGGCATTTGGTATTGATGACTTTTCATCTTTTCCACATACTGAAACAATAATCACGAAATAATTCCAATTGTTAATAGTATAACAATGGAGATATGATTGATAAAAATGCCCTCCGTGGCCCATTTTAATATTTTCGATGCGTTTATAGAGAAGATGTTCTCTTGTAGGAAAATGTGACACCTCAAGCCAAAATTATATTGCGATACAATACATTAGGACATTTAGTTATTTGAAAGAATGGTTGGGTTTTACATTTTTGTTACAAGAGAAAATCTGTCCTCAAAAAAAAAAATAGCAGGGGAGGACATTTTAATCAATTTTATTTTTGATGCAACTGAATATTTTAATCTTTTGGAGTGTGATATTTCAGTATGTAATCTTCAAGAAAAGTATGAATTCGTAGGTTCTGAAGTGAAAATAACAATCTACTTTCTTAACGCCACACACAAGGGAGTCTTTTGTTTTATATAACGGTCACATGTCTTTCAATCATAATGATATGAACCTTTCCCAACAATTCTGGTGATGGTTTCTTCCTAAGAAAATTCTAACAAGCTGTTACCTTAACTTTTATATCCCAATGTTATGACGAATATGTCACCAAAGAAATTTCACATACCATAGAACACTGATATCCAGGGCTATATATTTCACAGAGGGAACCTGCGATATAATGATTAACTGGGGATAGTTTAGCGGCGAGCTCTCTTGTGTTGGAAGTACGATTATCACCGTGTGAATATGCATGATTATGAGACATGCGCAGTCATGTACTTCGCTCTATCGCTCTATCGCCATCGCTCTATCGCTCTATCGCCATAGCTCTATCGCCATCGCTCTATCGCTCTATCGCCATCGCTCTATCGCTCTATCGCCATAGCTCTATCGCTCTATCGTCATCGCTCTATCGCTCTATCGCCATCGCTCTATCGCTCTATCGCCATCGCTCTATCGCTCTATCGCCATCGCTCTATCGCTCTATCGCCATCGCTCTATCGCTCTATCGCCATCGCTCTATCGCTCTATCGCTCTGTTTTTTGACGTACGATGGCGAAGTGACGATGGCCCCCCTCGGCCATCATAGGATTGTGTGCCAAACGTGCGTTACAACGGCAGTTATCCAATTGGTGTATTCTATGTTGACAAGACGACAGTATAAGCTCCTCAAGTACCCGTCTTCCCGTGCAAGAATCCAGGATTTCAAGTGTATTGTAGATCGCTCTCACCTAGGAAACAGCACGCGTGCAGGCTAACATACCTTGAGTAATCAAAACAGTCCTCCTCTACCTTATGAAGGCCTATTACTGGCATATTACTTTATCAATTCCAAGAAAACGATTTCCCACACATTTGACATGAACTTTCGTACGAATGACCCAGGTATGACCCAGGACCATTACTTTTCTAAATTGAATTTACTAGGAATCGTGATTCAATATTCTCGGCAAACCGAACACGGACTATTAAAGGCAGATAAAATAGACATGATTTAATGCTAAAAAGTACTGCCTGAAATAGTTTACATAAATACACAATGCATGGCCTATAGACAATAGTTCCAATAGACAGATACAGTCGTTTGAAGGGGAAGTTATAAACTATTATCCAGGTGAGTGAATAATGCAATTTACGTTTTCATTGCTTTTTGTTTGTAAAATCATCACGCGGTTTGGCTCGAATTGTGCTCCTATCCCGAATTACGATACTGCAGGTATACCAAGTCCTGTCATAACAATTCCAAATCCCGTACACCTGTTGTACAGGAACAGAGTATCAGGCAAATCACCGTTTTAATCTATTGTCACATTACACAGCAAGTGTGGTGCTTAGTTTCTTAACGTGTCTAATTTCGCTTAACCCGGGGTTAGGGGCCGTACTTCATGATCCTGATAGTGTTCATATAAACAGGCACAATGAAAGCGTGACTGCGATCATTCTCTAGATAAGGACATTACAACGAAACTCATATGGATTAAGCATACTGATCAGCGATACGGATTTGTTATTTTTCAAACGTCATTGAAAACCACTTCTCTCTTGCAGGAAACTAGCCTATATTTATGTGTACCATTTTTTTTTTATTTGGTGCTAATGCTGTTATATGAATTGAGTCTTCGCATTATGGACGTGAAAATTCTTTAACGGACGAATGAATGAATACTGAATGACGGACTAGACGCCTGTATTTTAATGTCAGGCACTTTGTATACGTTTGTAGACATAATCAGATATGTACTAACTATTCATTCATTAATGAAATATCATCATGAAATTTCTTAGATCTGTTGATGTCAGTTTAAAGACAACACTGGAAATGAGTCAGGCAGGTAATGTCTAATATCGGTTACCACTCTTACTTTATCACCCTATTCTTCTATATACATGGGGTAATGCTGTATTTCTCTCATAGCGCTGATCAGTACCGCTATACATAGAATACAAATAAAACTGCACTTGAGCTTATAGTATTTAGGTGGGTATGTTTTGCACAAATTGGTAACTATCAACACAATTGTGGTGATAACGACTTTTTAGGTCTATAATCTCACGTCCATTTGTATTATATATACTCGTAGAAGTACATGTACATCAGAAGATGTGATAGGGCTTTCATATGAAAACAGTATTCATTACTTGTATGCTATTTAAGTATACTGTATTTTCTTGATATATTAAGCGAATAAAATTGACTGTATGGAACTGTTTACGCGTTTCGACTCAATTTGAAATTCTTTTATTGTTGCAATGCTCTGCGAAGTCCTGGTCTGGTATTTGCTGGGAATATATCTCCCTAGCGTTTGTCGACAGAATCGTATATGTACTAACGATTCATGCATTATTCAAATACCGTCACATAATTTTATGATCTTATGTGTAGTTAACCAATAAATTTGAATCAGGCACTGGATAATATCTTAATAAAATATTGATCAATATTTGTTCATTTTCGTGAACAATATTATTGTATATAATTGAGGAAATTGGGAATTCAAAGCAGATAATTCTATTTCAAGGTAATGAACACATGATCCTACACGTTTGTTAACTTTAAGGCTCCAAATCCCTATGATAGTGATATAAGATTCTGGATATACCTTATAAACCGTTACTCAAAAGTTGAAAAGCTTCTCATTCAGAGAAATATTTTTTTGTATAATAATTTGCTTCTTCTGATGAACCGTGTTATTCGAATTTGAATAGAGTGGCTTTGTGAAGATTTAGCCTCCAAATGTCGTATTCTCACAAAATACTTTTCAAATAAAAAACGAGTGCCTCGTGTTTTAAAGTTTCGTCATGAAAATTACTTAATGACACTTTAGTGTTCAGTAATTCAAATGAATCCAAATAAAGCTGTCAAATGAGCAGCAAGGTGACATTTAATTTTTTTGTGAGTGGACGAAAAAGGGAAACTGTATAGACTAAACTCGAACAGAGGTGAATTAAATGTTTTAAAAACTCCACGGGGTAACCACTAAACAAAGAAAACGACGAGTGGTCTGCTATTATTATATTGCGAATAAATTATCTGATTAATATAAAACCTCTAGTTAGCTAACGACGGTCAGATGAAAGTATTGAAGAAAGTATTGAAGAAAATATCGAACAAAACTAAGAACAAAACTGACAAGTTAATAGAACAACTGAGTGAAATTTATACAAAGGGCAGTCTAAAACCAGTCAGTTTCAAGGATTTCCCCAAATCCATAAATCGTCTATAATTCAAGCAACAAACATGGACGGCCAAAACGGGTTTGGAGGGGGGCTCGAATTTGTGTGAACAAATAGGGTTCATATACGAACAAATAGGCTATCATTCTGCAAAAACTTGATTTCATTACAGAGTAGTTTCATATTGAGTAGGCAAAATATTCTGAAAAGCCTATACTTTCAATTTCAGGCGTTTTACGATAGAGATTCAGGAGCAGATATCAAATATATAAAAATAGTTTACATTTTGTATTACTCAACGATATTTCCATATTTGTCTTATTGTAACATCCTCTTGGGATACATTTATATTACTCATGTGACTGATAATATAATTTGCAAAATCCAGAAAGTTTGACCATACATAACCATTATTTACTACATTAATCAAAATAAATTTATACGCCTGCTATACTTTCTGACCCAAAGACCCGAATTAGCCCAATTCGCTTTCAAAATTATCTGACGTCCACCTCTAACCGACAAGAAACCAAAAGGTAAACCTTCAAAGCAAATTATTATCTTTTATCTATCTAGCTTTTCTTATCATACCACCATAACCACAAGACCGCAAGAATTGAATAAACTATCATCAAAAGTTAAAACTACGACGCCATCATCATTATTTAAATCACAGCTAGAACTAGATCTTCTTGAAAATTTATGTAATCTTGTTTCTCATTATAGTACTTAAATGTGTCATGCTCATGTTGATCTGCTCATATATTGACTTCACCTACTCTATATTTCTCAGATGCTAAAATTGTTCTAGTCTCTTCTCTTGTGATAGAACAATTTCTCAGATGCTAAAATTGTTCTAGTCTCTTCTCTTGTGATAGAACAAGCTTCTTTCCGCCGATAATATTCCCGTTGGCTACTATACCCCTCTTATAATTGTTATCTTACCATATACCGAACAATTAATATTATGTACGCAAAGGCCTAATTGTTGGTGAATAATTTCATTTTATACCAGCTTACGTTAACCAAAATCAGTCCAGTAGATGAGGAAGGTATATTTAAGAATAAATACGGAGAAATTGTTTCAAATTGCCTAGATAAACACCAGATGGCGCTCGTCCACCAGTTTAGAGCCATGGCCTGGGACTAAACTGGTGGACGAGTGCCAACTTGTGTTGATCTCGAAAATTTGAAACCAACTTCTGAGGTCTTTATTTCTATTCGGACATGCATACAGGTACAATAAAAAGCGTACCTGAGATACAACACATATAATGAATCGTTAGATTCTTGGTATGTACTTTAGAATAGGTTTACCAGAAGATTATTCTGTGAAGTCATGTGACGCAGTCAGTATGTCGGCACCTCTTCCCACTTCCCTTATATGTGTTGTAATGCATAATCGAATGTACATTGTACAAATTCTATCAAATTAGATAAAAAATGTTCGTTTATGCCTTCAATGTTGATCAAAACAACTTTGAAGGAGGCGTCAATTCCCTGCTGGTCACTGTGAATGAACATAGCTGCAAACTGGGGGAACGTACAGCCGACAGCGTTGTTTGACAGAACGGTGTTCGCCGGTGTTTATCGGGAATTCAACGCCATATTTGGTACAATGTTATAACATTGAGACGAACTGGATTTCTGCATTAATCCGATCGCCAGGCGCCTTGGTTAACGTAATCATATTTTTTTTATGACAGGAAATCGCTAGTGTACTTCGCTAAGCATTGATGAACTAGGCTGTTCAGCATATTTTGCCTTCTTGTTCCTGTGTATTTTATTCTCAGAATAACAATGACAGAAAATTGTGTACACTATATGTTCGTACAGATTTGAGCGATTTCAGTGTTAGAATTGCACCTACAGAGGGACGGATTCATATAATGATGCAACGTGTCCTCATATGCTGTTTATTTTCTGATTCACATAACATAATGAGGAGATTATGATTGTTTTGTAGGAGTATTGGACCAATACACCATATTAAAGATTATCTCAACTGAAGGCAATGATTTATTACACGTCCCACAACAAGTATATTTTACAAAATTAGCCCATGCGCATAGGTACGTGAATGAGCAATCATATTTTAATTTATATCGGCACTTTTATTCGTCAGACCCATCATTTTATAGTTAAAAAATAACTAATCTTCGAACATAGAACAAATTGCCCTGCCAACTGAAATCTTGAAGTTCTATGTCCTTATTCGAATTTCATTTAAATCCTGTTATTGAACGGAGCAGTATTGTGCAGTTAGTGGAAGTTGTAATTTTATTTTATATTTTATCTACCTTTTGCCTTTCTATTTACAATCAAATTGATTTCTATTTCCTACTTGTATAGAGCCATATGACTTTGTATTATTTTTGGACAGAAGCTTCTTGGATTTTTATCCCACCAATCTTCATTGTGTATGTTAGCCCTTATTATGATCTGGTGAAATTAAAAGAGAAATAAAATAATTGAAGTATGATCTAGCATTTGCTACTAACGAGATAGGTATGACCTATATGCAGGGACTTCTGGAATAGTACTTTCCATGGAAGGATAATTAACAATATCGAAATATTCCTTATAGTGGAGAGAAGCTCAAAAAAAATATTTTAATGCTACGTAGCATCCCTTGAAACAGTTTATATATAGTCACATTGTGTATATATCTCTATAAAAATGAAGCGGGCCTTCTCTCTCGTCGACTGTATTACAATTTCGACATCGTAAACTATCCCTTTCTGGACAGTAATATTCCAGTGGGACCTGCATATGGCGTATACATATCACGCCTAGTAGCATTTGCTAGATCCTGTGTTAAATGTGACGATTTTAATCAACGTCACAAAACATTGTTGCAGAAACTTATAAAACAGGGCTACACCACCAAGCGCCTCCACTCAAAGTTTCCCAAATTTGACGATACATATCGCATGCTGATAGCAAAATACGAACTTGTGTCCAATTCCGCTTAACCCGGAGCTAGGGGCCGTCTGAACCCATTTACTTCAAGATCCTCATGATACTCATATGAACAGTCACAATCAAAGCGTGACTGAGATACATCATTCTTTAGATGACGACTTTACAACGAATATTTTTATGGATTAAGAATACTGATCAGCGAAACGGATTTGATATTTTTGGAACATCATGATGTTTTGCCGGTATCATTGAAAACTGTTGATCGCTTCTCTCTTGCAGGAAACAAGCCTAGGTTTATGTATACTATGATTGTCTTTTTGAATTTGGTGCTAATACTGTTATATGGAATATGAAATAGGTCTTTGGATTATGGACGCGGATATTCTTTAATGGACAACGACTGATTTATGAATGACGGACCAGACGCTTGTAATAGTACAGCTACAGAGGACAGATACAATTGTTGTTTGGTGAGAAATTTATGAACTAACATCCAGGTGAGTGAATATGACAAATTACTTTTCTTCATTTTTACACCCCCTCCTGCTCATGGCTCGAATTATCCCAACACTCCAAAATACCACACTACCGAGCTTGCCAGGCGTTTTATCTCTTTTGCAAGATGGCAACAGCCAGGATGCTTATACAAATTTGATCAGTAATACCAGCGGCTACATTTCATTTACATTCATTTTCCCGCCAAATATTGCTCATTAAATGTTGAAAAATCACAATGTTATGAAATCGGTCTATAGAAATGCGATGGGTCCACTTATCGTTCTTATGGAACCCTATTGGTCAATATTCCAGACAGGCACATTTTGGAAATTTTAAAAATCTTCTTGCACCTGATCGATGGGAAACTTGGCACACATGATCTCCTGGATTGGACCTTCTCAGGATGTCTGTGGCAATTTGTCCGTAATACACTAAGGCAACCATCGAACAATCAATCTTATCTGACTTTCTAACTATCGGATTTGAATGACGAAAATGGCTTATTAGGAAGAAATGGCGAACGTACGTATTGAGATTTTTTAACCGAACATATAATGTTGGTGGATAATTTAAATTTATCTACCGCTTTGAGATTTCATTGGTAGGTGTTAGATTATATGTAGACGTGAAACAATATTCGGTTTTACGATTGGTTGAACGGTTTGGCGGTCATGTCAGATGGCGTTATTATCACAAACAACTCTTGTTCTCCCGAACACTGGAGCAATCACTGCGTAACTAGAAATACATGATCGATGACCTTAGTCCGTTCCAGGGTGATTGTGAAACATAGATAAGATATAGGTTTTCGGTGATGGTAATCCAGATTGTCGCATTAATGAATGCATGCATACCACGTGATTTCTTCTATGTCCCCCGCGTTGTCATAGCAAAATAAGTTCAACTGAGGTAGAAATTATTTCAACTCGAGGTAAAACGTTTCGACTGAGGTAAAATGTATTTCAATCCGAGTTTCAACTGAGGTATAAATTATTTTCAATCGAGTTAAAATGTTTCAACTGAAATGGAAATTATTTCAACTCAAGTTAAAACGTTTCGACTGAGGCAGGAATTATTTCAACTCGGGCTAAAACATTTCAACTGAGGTAGAAATTAACGAAAAAATAAATAAACTGGTAAAATAAAATTTATGTCCCCTATGAGCCACCGTATATTACTGGCATATTATTTTATCAATTCCAAGAAAATGATTTCCCACACATTTGACATGAACTTTCGCATGAATGACCCGTGTATGACTCAAGACCATAATTCTAATGAATTACTTTTCCAAATTGAATTTACTAGGAATCATGATTCAATATTCTCGGCAAACCGAACCCAAATCATTAAAGGCAGATAAAATAGACATGATTTGATGCTACAAAGTATTGCTTGAAACAGTTTACATAAATACACACTTACATGGGCTATAGTATAGCCCCAATGTAGAGATACAGTGGTCGTTTGAAGAGGAAATGATAAACTATTAACCAGGTGAGTGAATATGGCAATTTACATTTTCAATGCTTTTTGCTTGCAAAATCTTCCATCGACATGACTCGAATTGTGTTCTCATCTCGAATTACGATACTGCAGATATACCAATCGTGTATCAGTTCTAATAATTCTAAATCTCGTGCACCTGTTCTACAACTACTCTATAGCCAGAGTATCGGGCTAATCAACGTTTCATAACTTGTGTCTATTTCCGCTTAACCCGGGGCTATAGGGGCTCTATGCACCCATGTGCTTCATGATCATCATGGTGTTCATATGAACAGGCACAATCAAAGCCCGACTGCAATACGTCATTCTCTAGATAAGGACATTACAACGAAACTCATATGGATTAAGAATACTGATCAGCGATACGGATTTGTTATTTTTAGTACATCTTGATGCCTGCATTGAAAACTTGACCGCTTCTCTCTTGCAGGAAACTAGCCTATATTTATGAGTACCATGGTTTTTTTTAAATTGGTGCTAATGCTGTTAAATGAATTGAGTCTTCGCATTATGGATGTGAAAATTCTTTAACGGACGAATGAATGAATACTGAATGACGGACTAGACGCCTGTATTTTAATGTCAGGCACTTTGTATACGTTTGTAGACATAATCAGATATGTACTAACTATTCATTCATTAATGAAATATCATCATGAAATTTCTTAGATCTGTTGATGCCAGTTTAAAGACAACACGGGAAATGAGTCAGGCAGGTAATGTCTAATATCGGTTACCACTCTTACCTTATCACCCTATTCTTCTATATACTATATGGGGTAATGCTGTATTTCTCTCATGGCGAAGATCAGCACCGCAAAATATAGAATACAAATACAACTGCACTTGAGCTTATAGTATTTAGGTGGGTAGGTTTTGCACAAATTTGCAACTATCAACACAATTGTGGTGATAGCTGTTGATAGCTACCAAGATGTGTAACAACTTTATAGGTCTATATATGCTCACGTGCATTTGTATTCTATCTACTCGTAAAAGTACATGTACATCAGAAGATGCGATAGCGCTTCCATAGGAATATGGTATTCATTATTCGTTAAGTGTGATGTATTTTCCTGATATATTAAGCGAATAAAATTGGCTGTATGAAACTGTTAACTCGCTTCGACTCAATTTGAAATTCTTTAATTGTTGCAATGCTATGCGAAGTCCTGATCTGGCATACATGTAGTTGCTGGGAATATATCTCCCCAGCTGTAGATATATAAACCAACTTCATACTCTCTAAAATAATTAGATTGAAATTAGTGACCAATCTATTCGATTAAATTTTCTGTCTATAACAGATTCATTTTATCGTTTTCAATCTATTAGACTGAATATTTTCAATCCGATAGAAGATTGGTCACTAATTTTTCAGTATAGTGTAAAAGTTGTCCATCCAAGTACTAATGTTGCATAAATAATTTTCCTAAATAAATATGCCGAGAACATATCGGCAGATAATGCAAGGTGTTTAATTTCAGACACTTTGTATACGTTTGTCGACAGAATCGTATATGTACTAACGATTCATGAATTATTCAAATTCCATCACATAATTTTATGATCTTATGTGTAGTTAATCAATACATTTAAACCAGGCACTGGATAATATGTTTATAAAATATTGGTCAGTATTTGTTCATTTTCTGGGACAATATAATTACATATAATTGAGGTAAATGGGAATTCAAAGCGGATAATTCTATTTAAAGGTTACGAACATATGATCCTACACGTTTGCTCACTTTAATGTTCCAAAATCCCTATAGTGATATAAGATTTTGGATATAACTTAAAACCGTTACTTAAGAGTTGAAAAGATTCTCACTCAGAGAAATATATTTTTAATAATTCGCTTCTTCTGATGACTACAACCGAGTTATTTCAATTTGAGTACAGTGGTTGTGTGAAGATTTAGCCTTCAAATGTCGTATTCCTACAAAATACTTTTCAAACCAAAAATGATTGCCTCGTGTTTTAAAAGTTCGTCCTAAATATAACTTAATGACACTTCAATGTTCAAGAATTCAAATAAATCCAAATAAAGCTGTCAAATGAGCAGCAAAGTGACATATACATTTTTTGTGAGGTCGCGCTGACTAAGCATTCAGTTGCTAAGACTAAGACTGGGAGTTCCAATTCACAACGAGGTAAAAATATTCATAGATTTTCATGACGAATATGCCTATATGTGAGTGGACGAAAAAGGAAAAACTGTAAGACTAAACTCAAACAGAAGTGGATTTAATGTTTAAAAAACTTCACGGGATTACACTTTTTCTGGCAGACACATTTTTGGAAATTTCAAAAATCTTCTTGCCACTGACCTGATCGATGTGAAACGTGGCACACCTGATCTACTGGATTTGACATTCTCAGGGTGTTTTTTCCGTAAAACAATAAGGCAACCATCGATCAATCAAACTGATCTGACTTCCTAACTATCGGGTTTGTATGACGAAAATTGCTTATTATAGATTAGAAAGAATCACGAACGAAGGTATTGAGATTTCTGAACTGAATATATAATGGCGGTGAATAATTTAAATTTATCGACTGCTTTGAGATTTGTAGACGTGAAAGAATAATGTGTAGACGTGAAACAATATTCGGTTTTTCGATTGGTTGAACGGTTTGGCGGTCATGTCAGATGGCGTTATTATCACAAACAACTCTTGTTCTCCCAAACACTACAGCAATCACTGCGTAACATGGTCGATGGTCTTAGTTCATTCCAGGGTGATTGTGTAACATGAATATAGGTTTTCGGTGATGGTAATCCAGATTGTCGCATCCATGAATGCATGCTTAGCAGCAAAAGTTCTATCTTAGAGTCAATTTCCTAAGGGTTTTAAGAATGCAGATTCTGATGTAACTTATGACAATGTCGGATAACCGAGATGGTTTTCCATACTTGTCCATTTCTGGGAATCCAGTATTGTCGCTTGTGGCTATAATTTTATTAGTTTTTGAACCTAGTATAAAAAAGCGTTTTGAGAAATAAAACGGGTATATTCGAGTCAGAACTGTTGTTGGTTCATTTGATATGATCTTCGCGTATGACTGAAATAATGTTGAAAGTGACGTTAAATCCTATTCACTCGCTCACTCACTCACTCACTCACTCACTTACTTTGATATGATACATTATTGAGTAGTGAGTGTAACACGCTTACAATAAATACGCCCCGCCAACACAGTCCGGATCAAACATTGCACACATATCCCGTGCGAGTTCGCTAAAGTTTGGCCTACAATTCTAATGTCTGCCTGATTACCGTCTGTAATATCTGTGCCAGCTCTAGTATACGTCAGCCCTACATACAACCAATTTCTCAGAAACTACCCTGAAGCACAGGTAAAACAAACATGCTGAAGTTTCTAGAGAAAGAATGCTAGACAACGAAGGTGGTGTGATTAGATCATAAATAATAAATAACCCCTATAGTATACTAGTATTAGACAGTTCAGGCTACCTCCAAGAGTAACCGGATTAGATAATGCACATTTTAGTTCAAATCGCTTTTCGTCCATGGTCCGTCGTCCGTCGCCCGTTCGTCCGTCCGTCGTCCGTCCGTAAACAATTTCTTGTTATCACGATTTCTCAGGAACTACTTTATGGACCTTTCTCAAATGTGGTACACAAGTTCCCCTTGGGGTCTAGTTGTGCAAGATACGTTTTCTGGTCCGATTCGAAAATCCAATATGGCCACAAGGCGACCATCTTGGATTTCCCCATGAAACCTTGTTATCGCGATTTCTCAGAAACTACTTTATGTATCTTTCTCAAATTTGGTACACAGGTTCCCCTTGTGGTCTAGTTGTGCAAGATACCTTTTCTGGTCCGATTCGAAAATCCAATATGGCCACCAGGCGGCCATCTTGGATTTCTCCATGAAACATTGTTATCACGATTTCTCAGGAACTACAGCATGGATCTTTCTGAAATTTGATACACAGGTTCCCCTTTGGGTCTAGTTGTGCAAGATACCTTTTCTGGTCCGATTCGAGAATCCAATATGGCCACCAGGCAGCCATCTTGGATTTCCCTGTGAAACATTGTTATCGTCATTTCTCAAGAAATACTGTATGGATCTTTCTCAAATTTGGTACACAGGTTCCCCTTGGGGTCTAGTTGTGCAAGATTTCTTTTCTGGTACGATTTGAAAATCCAATATGGCCACCAGGCAGCCATCTTGGATTTCCCCATGAAACCTTGTTATCACGATTTCTCAGAAACTACAGCATGGACCTTTCTCAAATTTGGTACACAGGTTCCCCTTGGGGTCTCGTTGTGCAGGATACCTTCTCTGGCCCGATTCAAAAATCCAATATGGCCACCAGGCAGCCATCTTGGATTTCCCCATGAAACATTGTTATCGTCATTTCTCAGGAAGTACTGCATGGATCTTTCTCAAATTTGATACACAGATTCCCCTTGGGGTCTAGTTGTGCAAGGTACCTTTTCTGGTCCGATTCGAAAGTCCAATATGGCCACCAGGCAGCCATCTTGGATTTCCTCATGAAACCTTGTTATCGCGATTTCTCAGGAACTACTTCATGGATCTTTCTCGAATTTGGTACACAGGTTCCCCTTGGGGTCTAGTTTGCCTGATACTCTTTCTGGTCCGATTCGAAAATCCAATATGTCCACCAGGGAGCCATCTTGGATTTCCCCATGAAACATTGTTATCGTCATTGATCAGGAAGTACCGCATGGATTTTTCTCAAATTTGGTACACAGGTTCTCCTTGGGGTCTAGTTGTGCAAGATACCTTTTCTGGTCCGATTCGAAAATCAAATATGGCCACCAGGCAGCCATCTTGGTTTTCCTCATGAAACTTTATCGCGATTCCTCAGGAAGTACTGCTGGGATCTTTCTCAAATTTGGTACATAGGTTCCCCTTGGGGTCTAATTGTGCAATATACCTTTGTCGATCCGATTCGAAAATCCAATATGGCCACCAGGCGCTCACCTTGGATTTCGCCATGAAGTTTTATCGTGATTTCTCAAGAAGTACTGCATGGATCTTTCTGAAATTTGGTACACGGGGCCTAGATGTTCAAGATACCATTTTTGGTCCGATTCGAAAATCCAAGTTGCGCTTCAAATTAATACGGTATTTCCGAGTTGTGACGTTGCATCACAAGACTCGGCGGATGAAACGGTGGGGCATATTCTATATATTGACTATAGAAAATATCCGTACCTTCACCTTTCATATCAAGGAGTTCAAATAATTCGGAATTAAAAACTATTTCTTCGAGTTTTCTTTAGTCCATGCAGTTTGCAAGTAAAATGCCCCGCCGTTTCGTCTGGCGGGGGTCGGCTACGTCACTCTTGTGACACAACGTCACAACTCGTCTACTGTAGACTACTGCATGTTTCGATTCAAGGTAGATAATCAGGATTCAGACACTTTCGAAGTTTCAAATTTACTGCGCGGACCGGATCCCTTCAGTATTATGTATTGTACCATCTTACTATTTTCGAGCATGGTATCTTGAAAGAGATGTCTCAAACTAGCCCAGTAAAGAGAACAGATTTAGCATTCGTTTCTAATTATAAAATCTTAAGTATGTTTCATAGCTCATGCCAAAGTGTCAAAGAGATATTTGTCTTCGCTTCCAGTACCCAATGATGACACGTGCAAAAATAAAAATAAAAATAAAAAATATACTACAAAACGAAGACGAAAGGATCCTCCGTACATGTACATTCACTTTCAGACTAACTTGTAGTCTTGTACTATAACAACCGACATTTAAGTACAGTTTCTAGAAATCCTGAAACTCCTGAAACTTAGAAAGATATCTTGGTGTTTTCCAGTGTCCCCTTTTCGATCTTTTTCGCTCAGATTCGAAATATCTGTAAACAAAATTACAGATCAATCGCTTGTTCCTAGTAACAATGGACAAAAATATTCTCTTGTCATTAGCTTACAATTATCGGACAATGGTGGGCGCCAAGAGCCTTTAGGATCTCTCGTTAGCACTAGTATTCAAATTCATGTGAATAACTAATGTGGTATATGACTCTGCCTGTGAAGTGATTGTTCCTCATTTTTGTTGAAGTCCTACACAAATAAAAGATTGAGAACAATGATAGTGTGATCGTTAAACTAGCAATATTCTCTGGTTTACTGCGAAAGGTTTTCACGTCAACATCAATATTCCTAAGAATTGGTCGAGGTAAAATATCACTAGCCCTTGAAGACTTGCCGAATGCCACCTCAAACTAGTGAACAATTGACACAGATTTACTGGCAAAATTAACAATAAATCATATTGGATGGCCGAATTACGAATTCTAAAATAAATATCAGTACCAAAGAATGGATTAGCGAATTAAATGGGTAGCTTTATTACTACACGACTGTTTTCTGTGAACGTCTGGCGATTAAACAGCAACCATATGACTCTACAGAAAAGCTTCCCTCGGCACCTCACATTCAGATCCCTGAATACGGTGGATTCTCGGACGTAGCCTTAGTATCTCAGCCGCGCTTTTGTTGCATCTGTTCATGTGGAGATTATGAAGTATCCACACGGCCCCTAGCATCGGCTTAAGCGCAATACGATACGCTAGATCGGGAGCTATTATGACAGATCAGCTCAAAGCACTAACTCATCTGATGTTAATGGATGAGGATCGAGGACGTCTGATGGAGTAAACTTCTCAACATCGGATAAACCTAGTAAATACAAGAATACCAAGATAAAATAAACTGTAACGTCCGACGTGGTACGGCTTAACTTTCCCACCAAATCAATAAACCTACACATATTTGTCGAGAGACATGTACAGAGGGCGGACCTCAGGGACTAACAGTCAACCAGCAAAATTCTACCATATACAGGTAATAAATTGAAGCGATATGCAAGAGGTGGGAAATATTGACGACGTCTGGCGACTAAAGCGTAGTTGAGATACAAATCATCACAGAAACCGTGTTTGGTTCTTGGGATGCATAATGTAGTATGAATACTACATTCGCGGTGAGATATAAGGTCAGTATCAAAAGAAATGTAACCTTCTGTTTTCCACGTATTACCAAGTAGGTTTCTTTGTCAATAAAACCTAAAGGCTATGGTATTAAGATCCTGGTAATCATTTTGCCAACCAAATATTTTTCTTTCTGAAACATTAAAAAAATTCTTTCATTCAATCTTTCGCCGAAATTATCATACACCGGCATTTTCTTCGTGCTAAATATCTAAATACTTGTCGGTTCTGATAGCGGTGTTGCTTAACATATTATCTATATTCACAAAGATAAAAAATGATCAGGTGAACCTACTTTTCGCTCACGGTCTAATATAGCCATACACTTTCTTCGTGAAATCAGGCACTTGATAATCACAAAAATGGTCGATGGTGGCCATATTTAAGGAGCTAATCTTCTGGATGACCCTTGAACTTCCCAACCCCGCTGGTCATGTATGCCAAGGTTTGTATTATCGATAGGTTTAGTGGTTAGAGACTTATTGGACGTTTTCTAAATCTGTGCATACATTCAATTTTGGCGTCGGAAATATTGGAAGGAAAAGGTATATCGGTCCAGCAGTATGGAAAAATTGGTACACGCATATTATGGCCCAAATCAATATACTGATCCAGCTCATATCGGCGATACGGCGTTCCAATAAGAGAGTCATCAAGAGGGACACCGGATTAACACGAAATATATCGGTCATCAGTTTTCTTGAAACTTAAAATAAAACTGAACAAATAAAACTGAAGGCGGTCGGTTAGGGTCTGATGAGGAACTACCCAAGATAGGACTGAATACTTAGAAACTATCGTGATGTATCACCTCGGTATAACTATTTATGGTGGTGCAATATATTATTATCAATCATAAATTTTAAACCAAAAAGACACTGGCATAATTTTGACGTGAATAATAATTCGGAATTGGCATATCCACGCCCTCGGCACAATATACAGTCCAACCCTTCCAAGGTAATTGAATAATATATTTCAACAGGTGGAATAATTTATTGATGTGGACATTTGAACTTCATAGACATCGGTATGAATCGATTTATTGCTGAAGTTATACATAGCTATGATATGACTATACATACAAGAACAAATACAGACTGAAAATGAATGCTTGTCGATTGTGACTGATATTTCAACTGTTGAACGTGAAAAATAACGAAGTAAGGATGCAAGTTTTCGGTTTATTGCACTTTTCCCTCCAGATAACACCAATATATCATATAAGAACAAAGGTGACGTTAATATGGAAAAAACTCCTTCGGGTGTGATGGCAATACAGTTTATAATTCCAAAACCCGTGAAATTGCGTTTTTTTCAAGTTTATTTTCGGAAGAATTGAGCTGATCAATTGTGTAAAAATTGAGATAAGATTGATTAACAATTGCTCCCTGGCCTGTTGTGGTATTTTTGAAGAATTTCTAAAGAGGATTTTGTTTGTAAAACAGCAATATGACTCCTGAAACCAAAATTCTATTGTATTTCCTAATTCTATAAGGAAGTTGGATTATTTGAAAGAACCAAGGATGATTTTGGTTTGAGATGTCATATTTTTGTTACAAGAGAAAATCTTCCCTAGATATGCCTCAAAACTACCAAATCAGATCATGGAACAGAATTCTGATCAATCATATCTCCATATTTATTCGAATGACCATTGCAATTCTTTCGAGGTTGATGTCTCAGTACTGGATGTTAAAATTTCAAGAAAATAAATTGCAGCGTTTTCTTTGAGTGAAAGAAATCGGCTTCGTTACTGTCACACACAGGGGACTTTTTGGATTTAAACGTCATAATTCCCTTGCTCAAACTAATTTGGCTTCTTTAAATTGGTGGAAATGCCTGCGAGGCAAGAGTTCGTATGAAGTCAGTGTACTTCAAGATCCTTCGAGATATATTTTAGTAGATAATGACTTTTATTAGAAAAGTCATATGGATTAAGAATACTGATCAACGAGTCGGATTTGATAGTTCTTGTCGGCATCATTGGAAACTGTTGACAGCTTCTCTCTAGCAGAAAACTAGACTATGTTTATGCACAATATGATTGTTTGTTTTTTTCGTAATTTGAGATAATGCTGTTATACGAATTAGATATTTGGATTATGGACTGGGAAATTCTTAAATGAACGACGACTAACTATTGAATGACCGACACAGAAAAATCTAGAGCTTCGCCATCCAGTGAAGTTATTAGATCGACACATTTGTATCTGAAATATATAGTTATTTGTAGAGATTGGGTTAAACTTCTACTATCTTAAAATACATCAATTACTTATTATTTATCGGGATATTCTTTTATTAAAAAATAATTTTACGCCAAAAGTATTGCGGCCAACATGGTGTTATAACAGTCATCTTGAAAATTAGGCAGTTATCTGGAATTCCTGAATAGTACATTCATGTTAAGTATACCGGTATATTGTCAGCACCTGAAAGAGTGTAATGTAAAATGGAGGCGGAAATTCGTTATAAAATATGGTTCCCCTCATGTATATCCCTTCAAAAGATGAGACCAGATAATATACCTAATCCTTGATTAAAATTTTTTCCTCAAATTATATTTATCAAATAAATTCTCATTCATCTTCCATAATTTCTTGGTCAAGAAAATATCCCAAGATTTATTTTCTCAAATAAGACATTTTTTCTCAGACAATCTTGTCAGTCTCCCATATTTTTGGAAATTCAGATAATATATCTTAATCTAGAAATATTGAACCAGAAAATATATCCAAGCTCCATTTCTTAATTACGAGAAGGTCCGATTCTTAATTACAAAATCGTCCATGAGATTATTAAGTTCGAGAAAAAAATGCCTTCATCAATATAGTTTGCACATGTTAGAAAACAATCTGAAACAAACACCACTTTCCAAGATTCAGAAGCAAAATATGTTTTCATCTGAACCATACACCCTTATAGTTAGTTTTTTTGTCATCTTCCCAATGAAAAGAACATTAAATTAGACAAGAATCCATATATATGTCTGTCCCTGAGATAAGATAAGACTTCTTAAGTTATTTTCATAAATTTTTGAGTGTCTGAATATTTAGATGAAAGTTCTTGAAAATAGAAATATTTAAGAATAAACTAAAAAAACAAGGACTGCTAATGTTATATTTAATAAAAGCACAGGGTGTGGTTTTCTTGCATCTATAATATATTAGTCATTTCTGTAGACATTCTAAGACTTGGCAAATACTATCTGAATTTCAAACAAAGAGGTACATAAACATTTTATCCCAACAATATTTTATCAAGTTCAGAAACCATCCATAATCTTCCAATAAAGCTCAAATCAGATTAATAAACTAGTAAAGTACAATTTAAGCCAATGCAATTCATCAAATTCAAATGTAAGACAAATCGTCTTAAAACCAGAAATCAAAAATCTCACTTGCACATTTGTGGTCTTTCAGAAAAAAATCCTTTTTTTCTGAATTTATTATTATTATTACTTTCTTAATTGCTGAAGGTATGAAGTGAAAAATGGTCATCATTTAAGTGTTTTG
This sequence comes from Hanleya hanleyi, assembly GCA_036873755.1. NCBI lineage: Eukaryota > Metazoa > Mollusca > Polyplacophora > Lepidopleurida > Hanleyidae > Hanleya > Hanleya hanleyi. Next base: position 13,374 of record JAVTVY010002894.1, on the reverse strand, counting down.
CTTCCTTAATGTTTGTATAAGAAAAAGTGCATGTCTCGAGGGAACCAGATGTTAATCCTAGTAATAACTTGTCGCCATAAAAAGTTTAGTTTGGAATCTCATACTAGCGTTTGGAGGAAATATAACTGATAAAACAATGGGGACACTGTCATTCTCATATTAGGGAGGAAACTCGAGCAAATCCGTATATTGTTTGCAGTGTCCCTATTCAAATGCAGTGAAAAAATTTCTATAAGTGCGACCATGCCCGTCTTCAACTATCTACAAAAGGTGATAAATGGGATATTTCCTGATTCACAACCCAAATTTAAAAAAATTCAAAATCAAGTTTGTTACATTCAACACCACTGCATGTCAAAGGACGAATCACGAATAAGAATATTAATCTGATTGCACTCCAGGCCAGAATAATTAAAATTAAAATACCCGAATAAGAAAATATAATTTTGAGATGTGATCAGGACACTTCAACTGTAAAATGAGTTTACATTTCTTATTCCAAGAAAATGAGGAAATGCAAGAAAATACCTTCTTGAACAATGAAGGTATGATCAAGATAATTCAGCTAGAATCAGTTTATATTTCTTACCCCAAGAAAATGAGACAATATCAGAAAATTTATTCTTGAACAATAAAGTTGTGATCAAGATATTTCAGTAAAATACGTTTAAATTTCTTGTTCCAAGAAAATAAGACAAAGTATGAAGAAGTAAAGATAAGATTTAATTCATTAGGCATCTGGTGTATAAGAAAATACATGAAAAATTTCAATTAAAAAAATGAAGTAAGAAAATATGACAGTATTTTCGTTATTTTTGGGATTACACTATCTTAGTGTAGCAAAGATTCTAGTGCTGAAAATTGGTCGAGTCCGGAGCGGGATTCGAAACAGCGACCCCCAGAGTAAGGCGGTTTGGTTTAATCGCCGACATATAGTGCTGGCGATAAGGTGTCTTACTCTGGGAGTCGCTGGTTCGAATCCCGCTCGCGACTCGACTAATATTCAGCACTAGAATCTGTGCTGTACTAAGATAGTGTAATCTCGAAAATAACGAAAATACTGTTATACGATCATTTTCTACATGACAAAAAATATATCATCCTAAAAAAATATGGGTAAAAAACTTTCTTTTTCTCTACACCCCCAAATTGTTTTGCGGGCCTGTGTGTTGAGCTAGCGTTGAAAAAAAAATGATCTAGAGATTATTTTCATGTTTATATGTGCAAAGCAAATAAAAAGCATTTCGCTCATCTGCAAAACTGAGGGAGTTGTTCCGTCGGATTTTCCCCTATACGATATAGCCACGTCGTAAATGTCATCTTCCGCTATTGGGCATGTGCTGTGGGGAGGTTGTAAACGTATATGAACACAGGTTAATTTAGCTCCGGTTTGGTGTCAGACTAAATAAATGGCATCCAGAGAAAGAAAGGGACGATGACTTAACGAGCAGAGCGACAAAGAATTCAGTTGTGGAGACCTATTCAATTCAACGCAATGTGTCTTCCTTTATTTTCCCTGAAGAAATTAGTTTGCAAACTCAATCAAATATGACGTATATGGGTCTTCCATATCTGACAACGATACAGCTCACCAATCCACAGTGTACGAGTTGTCACAGCGAAACAGCTCACCAAGTACCAGTATACGAGTTATCAGAGCATTTCCATCATAGCTCTCTAGATTTGTATCTAATACCGCTTATGCCGGTGCTAGGGGCCGTGTGGTCATATCATCCAAGTTGCCACATGAACAGGTACAATAAAAGCGTACCTGAGATACAACACATATCACTAATCGTTAGATTCTTGGTATGTGCTTTAGAATAGGTTAACCAGAGGACTATACTGTGAGGTCATGTGGCTCTGTCAGTATGTCGGCACCTCGTCCCACTTCCCTTATATGTGTTGTCATATGGTAGCGTGTTGTTTCAGGATGGTGATTCATGCGTGCACTATGCCTCTGTGCATGGCCAGATCCATGGTGCATATATTTATTTTGCATTCGTCTCAAAAAAACACATCAAAGCCCATTGTTTTACATCAAAATTGTCCAGGGTATCGAAAACAAATTTTCGAGTCATGATTAGCAATTAGTCCTATTCTAAGAAACATTCGAACTTTAGTTAATAGCTTTTCACGTTTGTCTTGCTCCAAAGAACATGGAACTAATCGATTATAGCTCGCTCTCTTGCTGCTGTATGTATGTCAATCTGGGTCGATCTTAAGAATATCATGTGAAAGTGATCGTACACTAATTTTACCATGTGCATTTAAAGAACCGTCACCTAATATATTCTCAATTGTTTTAAATTTTGACCATCTGCGAAGTCATTACATTGCAGTATAGTTGTCTAAACTACATCTCAACTGACAACAGAAAATGAATATTTTTAGATAATGCCGATCATTGATCAGGTTAATATGTCGTTGAATTTAACATTTTCTAATGTTCTTTTGATTATGGCGTGTTTTGACAAGCCCAGGAATGAGAATAAGGAAATAACATGTCATGGTGTTACAGCACCACGTATTTGGGAGTTAAACTTCGTTCTCTAGGAAATAAAATGCTAGATCAGCGATCTCTTCCTCCTGTAAGACACTGTTTTAACAATGAGAGTATGCAGTATGTTTTTGTATGAGTTAGATTTCTGCGATTGTCCCATTCTGTCCTTTTTCAGCTCAGAGAGCTAAGAGAACCAAAAGATAAACATGTCTGCTAAAAGTGCGAAACACCCGGGTACACTTCACAAAGGGATGTATCAACATATCGGTCAGAAGCTTACCGGTCGTATGCCCGAATATCAATCATTTTTGACCATCGTGCGACCATATCTAGATCCAGGGAAACTTGCAGAGAACAGGAATGATACCATTGGAATTCTGACTGCTCTAGAGGATGCGGGGAGGATCACCAAAGGCAACTATTCGATCCTCATCAAAATTCTCGAAAGTGCTCAATTACAACAATTGAGGAGTGAGGTAGAATCCAAGCAGAAAGAAATTAGCCAAACAATGGATCCGGAGAAACCAGAGCAAGTTGAAGGTAAAAGATGTTTCTACAATGTAGTATTCACAAAATAGAAGTGTGCTTTATTAAGCGTAGACCATACGAATATCACGGATGAAAGTGTTTACCCGCCCGTAAATGTTTTTGTTCCGTTTACCGTTTATCATTTCTTTTCCTGGATATAGTTTCGTTTAGCGTTTCGTTTACATAAATCGTTTCGCTGATAAACGCAAATCTAAATGAAAATACCCGGATATCATACGTTTTACCACTGTATAGCGTGCATAATATTTACACTGTAGAGGGGAGATTCTATGTACTGTAAAAGAATATCTTTGTGGTGTGATTTGACTCTAAAGATTTTAGATATTTGTCGGAATAGAACAAACATGAATTGACAAATCAATAAATCACTTGAAAATATTTCCATCTGTGTAGCAATTTTTATCCCTGTTATCAGGGTGGTAAGAGAATCGCGATCTGGTTCTCTTTGATGGAACGTCTCAAACATAACATACTTTCTGTAGATATTTCAGAAAGCCGAAGACTTCATAGCGAACTGTATGAGCACGTGAACAATAATCTGACCAAAGACATGGGCATGTACTGGTCATTTCTGGCCATTGCCAGAACATGCTTACCACGAATGAGAGTAACAACGGAGGGAAATATTGCCGATATACTGGAAGCTTTGGAGAAGATGGAAATAATCGCCATCGGCAATTACGAATCCCTTATAAAGATACTTGAACACGTTAATCTCGTCCAATTGAAGAGCGAGATAGAAGCGAAACAGAAGATAATTCAGCAAGAGTTGGTAAAAGAACAACAGCTACTGCAAATTATCAGAGGTGGGCTTTCGGTGCCACTGTGCTAATTAGTAGATTTGTCAAGTCGGCCGTTCAAAACCATTTTAGTTTGTTGAAAATGGCAGCCTGATGTACGACTTCCAATTCACCCGTCAAATGCCAGAACCTTTTGTAAGGAACATGTTTGCTCATACCACAGGAATATAAACTAACAAGTAATTACCATAAATAACAAAACTTAACTACATGTAAATATGCATTATGTTACTAAAGATTAGTGGTGCAATCAGCTGTCATGCAAATGGTAAATGGTAATTGTAGATGTGTAATACATTGTAACAGCCAATACTCATTTTAGTTTTCCATTGCATCCTTATGCCCAGACACAAATTCAGTTGATTGTCTTTTGTGAAGCTCAAGGTGAGCCAACTTTTTAGAGAGTGAAACAGTATAACAGTATCTCGCATTGCATGGCCCTTAAATTAGCATATAATGATACTTCCAAATATTACTTCAAAATAATTTCCGTTTCCTTAGTCGCATGAATATGAATATTAATAAGAGCAGTTTGCAATCAAGAAATAATCTGCACACATTTCTACTTTCCTCGCAACATATTTTTCATCACACCACTGTGACCAATCCTGTTAGACCAAACATGAACACGCTAGCTAATGATGTCTGCTATAAATTAAACCACGCTGAACTCTGAAATAAGTCAATGCAATTGAAGTATTCGTACATAATATACTTGCCCTCGGTATGTGGAGCAACCACAAGTATGACAAGTACCACATATCCATATTTTTTAACGGATGGCCGCCAGGCGGCCTTTTTCAATGAATGAAAGAATGAAAGACTTGGCAAAACCTCTTAAATACTCTCGAACCGAACGTAATTTCTTTCCCACAATGCACTGCGAGACGGCAATGAAAACTGGTCACATGGCATTGAAAAGATATTTTCTACGATGATGTATAATGGGCTATTTATTCAGGCATCAGGTGATATCATAATAACTATTGAGCAAAATTATAAAAAATAATACTACAAGTCCCATATATTATATAGTCAATTTACACAGTGTACGCATCAAACATCTATATACCGTATATTTCTGGCGTGGTAGACATTTCAGAGAGTCAGCTACTTCATGGCGAGCTCTATAATCATCTCAACTGTAACCTGGACAAGGGGTCGAACAACTACAGATCCTTCCTGAACATGGCCAGTGCGCATGTGACAGACGAACAACTGACAGCATGCAGGAACATTGTGGAGGTCCTGTGGCTACTAGAGACAAAGAAAATCATTGGACTTGGTGAATACGACTGTATACTAGGCATACTTCAATCAACCCGACTGCTGAGACTGAAAAATGAAATCAAAAGAAGAGCCGATGTTATCAAAGATATAATGGCAAAAACCACACGAGGTAGGTTGCCGGTGCACGTGTACATTCACTGTCAGAAGGATTGGGTATAGACGTGACATATTTGTGTCAAACGGGCCCTAAAATTGGGCCCGTCACGTTTATATCCCAAAATACCTGGTCAAATTGACCCAATCCGTGTTACCAACTATCGGCATGGACATGAATACATGTATGTCGTCAATAACTCATGTTGTAGTTATACATGTACATCAGACAATTTGAAATGGTTTCATTACAAGCGTCTAGTCCGTCATTCATATTCCACTGTATATATATATACCCTTTTCCATGTATTAATAATAACATTCATAAAGGATCATTTGGATATGCTTGCTAGTATCAGTTGCAGTGAGACATTTTGAATTTGGATGGCGTAGACAACCCTGTTACAATGAAGTATTGAACTTCTTTCGAAATATTGAGTATTCTTGATGTAAAATAATGGCATGTCAGGTCTCCCAAAAGATAAGACCTGAGCACAACCAGGGATTTAAAATAATGATAATCGGACAATGCTGTGTTCACTTTATTTGAGACATATATCTATGAACATTTGACAAGGAACAGATACTGAAAATCGATTATTTCTGTAACAGTAAATCAGATTAAGTTGGCCACACTGTGAAGTTGTTGCACTAACAGTCTGCATCAATTTGTTCAATTCACCAAACTAATTGATGCAAAAATACTATATAATCTGGTAAAATGCTTGTCAAGCGTTGTAGATAATATGCCGTTAAAACCACATTTGTCGCTTTCGACGTTGCTATACCACAAAGGTTTCTGAAAACTGTCATTTAATTGCGTTTATATTTTTCGAGCTTTTAGACAAGGCAAATATAACATTATCTAAGAAATATGCGATCGATAAAAACGTGTTTTAAAATACACACATTAGTTTATGACATCAGTTGTGGGTTCCGCTGTCGTAACGCGTGTATGATGTGCTGTCTGATCAGACCAAAAATAAAAGCGTCTAGTCCGTCATTCATAATTCAGCCGTCGTCCATTAAAGAATATCCGCGTCCATAATCCAAAGACCTATTCCATATCCATATAACAGTATTAGCACCAAATTCAAAAAGGCATACATAGACATAGGCTAGTTTCGTGCAAGAGAGAAGCGGTCAGTAGTATACAAACGGTAAATTGGCGTAATAGCGCCTCACTGCGCATGCGCAGAACCTGGTGTGACGTCATAAGTGTGTAAAATGGTGCGGTGTGCGCATGTGTGATGTGTGGGAGGTGGGTACAAATGTGGGAGGTGGGTACAAATGTGGGAGGTGGGTACAAATGTGGGAGGTGGGTACAAATGTGGGAGGTGGGTACAAATGTGGGAGGTGGGTACAAATGTGGGAGGTGGGTACAAATGTGGGAGGTGGGTACAAGTGTGGGAGGTGGGTACAAATGTGGGAGGTGGGTACAAATGTGGGAGGTGGGTACAAATGTGGGAGGTGGGTACAAATGTGGGAGGTGGGTACAAGATGGCCGCCAGTAGTAAAATGTATAAAAGGAGTTGATTTTTAGGGAAAGGGTGTATTCAATCTGACTTACCTGACCTGACTTGATCAGCCAGCCAGCCCGCCAACCAGTCCTCCTGCCTGCCTAGCCGCTTGTATGAGACGAAAAGCATGAGACGTGGAGAAGATTTTCCCTTTGATCCAGCAGTACCTCCGGTTGAAGTCTTGCCTGAAGATGAGCGTGTCAGGGACATTTATCAACGTCACTGGGCTACCATACGCCATTGTTTCCACCGTGACCGTCGTCTATTGGACTTGTATAATTTTCGGTTGGAGGACCTCACGTATCTTCCTACTTACGCCGAGAACATTTTTAAAGATCAGGTCACTGCCTTCAAATTGAATGTGACATTTGGGTATATCTTACGGCACAAAAAGACGGACCAGCTGCGGTATTTCTATCCCAGTAACAATTCGTATGTGTTTGACCAGCCATTCACCATCACGGATGCCATTTCTCTGGAGCCGGTGGTCGAGCAACTCACTACATTAGACCCGTTGGAGTGGGCCCGTCTGCAACGCCCCAATACACAATGGTTGGTGCAAATGGTGACTAACGTTACATTTTTCGTCACGAAAATGAGAGATCATCCTATCGGAGCTCCTGTACTACTGCCTCCGTGGTTGCTTCATCGACACGGCCTGTATGCATTAACAGTAGGGGTCAAGGGGCCCTACAAAGACCGGAAATGTCTGTTTCGGTGTTTGGCCGTGCATGTGGACGAGTGTGACCCCCGGAGTTGTGACACAGTGGCCGATGGCTATTGGGAAGAATATTTAGAGCAGCAAGACATGGATAAGCGGCACTTCCGAGGTGTCCCCTTCAAGCATTTGGATGACGTGGAGTCCCTGTTTCATATTAATATCTTTGTCTATCGATTACGACGAGAGGATGACGATACATTTGTGGCTGAATTGGTTCGGCGATCCACAGAACGGTATGCTGCTACGATGAAAGTGAATGTGTTCGACCACAATGGCGTGAGTCATTTTTCGCTGATCTCCAATATGAGCCAGTACGCTCAGTCTTTCAGTTGTGCCCAATGCCATCGGGTGTTTCATCGCTCCACCCACTTACATGACCACGAGAAAATCTGTGACAACAGTGTGAAGCGAGTCTATCCGGGTGGAGTGTATCATAATACGCCTACTATTTTCCAGGAACTGGCCGATGAGGGACTCATCATACCGGAAGAGGACCGTTATTTTCCCTACCGGGCGTGTTATGATTTCGAGGCCCTGTTGGAGCCCATGGACCTGTTTTCAGCGAAAACGCAGTGGACGCAGCGCCATATTCCTCTGAGTGTCAGTATTTCCAGCAACGTACCTGGCTATGACGCTGCTCCGGTGTGTTTCGTGTCCACGGGGAACTCCCATGAGTTGATTACCCGCATGATGGAGTATTTAGAGCAAGTCAGTGCGGCTAGTACGGCATTGTTGGTGGTGAAGTTTCAGCACGTCCTGGACCAACTGGACGACCGCATTCCTGTACCGGGTGTAGCGTTCAGCGATGATGAAGAGTCCGAGTCCGAGTCCGAGTCCGAGTCCCTACAGTCGCAGCCTCTGCAGGCGCGTGATGTTCCTTTACCGAAACCGTATGCGGAGAAATTGAAGTTACGGTTCGTGCAGTACCTGACTCAGTTACCGGTGCTCGGCTTTAATTCGGGACGATACGACTTGAACATGGTGAAGGAATTTCTCTACCCTTACTTGGCCCAGTCCGGTACCCTCAAGTCGGTGATCAAGAAGATCAATAATCATATGGCCCTCACTACTACATCACTGCATTTCCTGGACGTGCGCAACTACCTAGCTCCTAATTGTAGCTATGATCAGTGGGTCAAGGCCTATAACTGTGCACAAACCAAAGGGAGGTTCCCTTACACGTATATATCATCGCTCGACCGTTTGCAGGAAACACAGTTGCCACCTCGGCACGCCTTCTTTGATGATTTGAAGCAAGTGGAATGTCCGGAAGACACGTACCGTGAACTACAGCAGGTATGGAACGATGAACATATGCAGACCTTGGAAGATTTCCTCATATGGTACAACAACCTAGATGTGGTTCCTTTCCTGCAGGCGGCCGAGAAAATGGTGCAACTTTTTCAACGCCAAATGCACGTGGACATCTTTAAAGAGTGCTTAAGTTTACCGGGGCTGGCCCTTCGCCATTTGTTTCAAGAGTGTTCCACTTACTTCTCGCTGGTACAACAGAAAGATGCGGACATGCATAATTGTCTAAAAGATAACATTGTGGGCGGGCCCAGTCTTATTTTTCACCGCTACCACGAGAAGGATGTCACTACTCTCCCCAGTGGAAAACCCGTTGCCAAAATCATTGGATTCGATGCCAATGCTCTGTACCTGTGGTCGTTGGCCCAACCTATGCCCAGTGGTCATTATACACGTTGGTTGGCGGAAGGGCGTCATTTTACACCCCAACGGTTGCCTCACAAACATCTTGCCGACCAGTGGTTGGAGTGGGAAGCCTATCGACGGGCTATTTATATACGACACCAGACCAACGCCACTGAGAAGCGGATAGGCGATCGGCGTCTCCCCGTCGATGGGTTTGCCCATGTACAAGGAACACCCACTGTTTTCCAGTTTTATGGCTGTTACTGGCACGGCCACGAATGTCATTTCAGCGCGGGTCGTTTTAATGAGCGACGCGGGAAAACACCCTTAGAATTACGGCAGGAAGTAGTGGCCAACGGAGATTATGTGAAAGAGCGAGGATACGATTTGATTGAAATGTGGGAGTGTGAATTTCACACCATGTGCCAGGCCCGCCCCCATTTACAACGGTTCCTAAAAGAGCGTGAGTACCCGTTGAGTCGTCGGCGACTGCTGAGTCTGCCACAGATGTTGGACGCCATTCGTTCGGGGCAGCTCTACGGCTTTGTAGAATGCGACCTGCATGTTCCCGACACTCTCAAGCCCCTCTTCGCCCAGTGTCCGCCTATCTTCAAGAATACGCTGGTGGGTCGGGATGATATTGGGGAGACCATGCGCACCTACGCAGAGCAACACGAGTGTTTACCTCAACCACGCCGCATGTTGATTGGGAGTATGTGGGCGCACAAAATATTGCTGGGCACCCCCTTACTGCAGTGGTACATGAAGCACGGTTTGGAAATTACTCAAATCTATCAAGTCATCCAGTACGTCCCCGAGGCTTGTTTTGCGGAGAATGCTGAGCTCGTCACGGCGGCCCGTCGTCAAGGTGATGAATACCCGAGTCAGGCCATCATGGCTGAATGTTGGAAACTCACTGGCAATGGTTATTATGGAAAAACGGTAACCAATCAGGATAAGCACGTCAACGTGAACATTTGCACGACTACCCAAGCCCGCAAAAAAGTGAATTCTCCTCTGTTTCGGTCCGTGGAGGTCATCGATGACGACACCTATGAAGTCACTTCAGCCAAGAAGACTATCCGGTACAATTTACCCCTCCAAATTGGATGTATGGTCTATCACGTGGCCAAGCTGAGGATGTTGCAGTTTCTCTACGACTTCATGGGTGTCTATTTTAATCCCGCAGACTGGCAGTTGATGGAGATGGACACAGATTCGGCCTACATGGCCGTCTCCAACGCCGATTGGGAGTCCCTGGTGAAACCCGAGTTACGGGAACAATATGAAGCGGAGCGGGACCTGTGGCTACCTCGACGCGACCACTACACCTACGACAAGCGGACACCGGGTCTGTTTAAACTAGAGTGGAGTGGAGATGCCATGATCGCCCTGTCGTCCAAGACGTACTATTGTTACGGAGGAGATGGAAACAACAAGTTTAGTTGTAAAGGCGTCAACCGACGTGACCCTGCCATCGACAAAGATCTCTACCTGGGTGTATTGCAGAGCCAGGCCAGTGCCAGTGGCACCAACCGAGGATTCCGGGTGGTGGACCACCAGATGCGCACTTATATCCAGCAACGAGACGCCTTTACTTTCTTTTATCCGAAACGGAAAGTATTGGCCGACGGTGTGAGCACTACCTACTTGGACTTGTAAAATGTGGAACACTAATAACTGTGGAGTCACGAGTTATAAAAACTGTAAAAGTCGGGATGGCCGAGTGGTCTAAGGCGCCGGTATTAAGTGCCGGTGGGGTGATACCCTGCGTAGGTTCAAATCCTACTCCTGACAAAACTTTTATGTACCTTAATCACTACTATTCTATGTGTGTACATACCCCTACTATTTGTATTCTATAGTTGTATAACTCCTTGCTTGTTGACTTAAATAAAAAAAAAAAAAGTCAAAACCCATCATTGTGTTTTTTCATCATCATTTTTATTCAACGTCAGAACAACAACGTCATAACAATAATAATAAAACAAGATGCGCGCGCAGAGTACATTAAGTTAACCAGAGAAATGGAGCATGCACATTAAAACGAGAGGCCGTCCAGTCATAGACGAGGACATCCCGGTCTTCGGCTTGACAATAATCATCAAACATATGTACAATGGTAGGCAGTGAATGTCCTCTACTCCGGTGAGTGAGATAAAACACACAGTACTGTCCGCACACACTACTCAAGGGGCCTTGTAATCTTTGCGTATTCCAACGCCACTCTGTCGTAGAGACGTCCATGAATTTCACCAAATCGGCATGGAGGGGTGCAAGTCCGTAGGAATCAAAGTATTCGCCTTCACCTAGGGTGTCCACGTACACCGCTATCCAATGTTCACCGGGTCGACTCTTTGTGTCTGTATTCAAGATGTAGGCTGCTGGGGTAGTGGAGTGAGTGGGAAACACATTGCGTGGAAACACACCTCGAAAGGGGATCTTGGGATCTCGCTGGAGTATGCTCATCAGCTGCTCTGTATCCATCTTAGGTGGGAAAGTCACACAGCACGTTTCTTTGGTGATCCACGCTGATGACGTTATCAAACTCGGCGTAGCAAATCACGTTAATGGTGTCGGGTACAGGGACGGAGAAACGCAGTTCCAACCGTAGGTTTCCTTTCTTGAGCAAAGCCAGTTGATGATCGTGTTCCAAGGTGGGGGTGAGGTCAAAGGCGAACAATGTGTATCCCTTCATAAAGTCGTCTCGACTGATGGTATTGCCTTCGTCCTGGTTGTTTTGTCCTGTAGCTGTAAACAGGTTCAGGTAGGTCCGCACATAGTTTCCCTTAGTAAAGTCCGGTTGTAAGGGTCGGGCTGGAATTTGATGGCCGGCCACGTGCAGTGCCACAAAGTTAATGTTGAAATGTTTAAAATTGAACGGATTCTCAGCCCAATTTCCATTGAATGCGGTGTTGGTCACACACGCCAGGGTAAGACGTTTAGGCAGATCCCCTAGAAATAAATTTTCACGATTGGCCATCATCGTACCTGTGGGCACAGAGAACACCTTGGTCTGTACGCGTCGGATGGGGTACATGGCTGGTTTTTTCGCTAAGGCTTCCATGTGACCCAGCAACACACCCTGTTGCAAATCTACCGTACGGACAAACAGGGCTGCATCTTCAATGACGATCTGGTAATCGATATCGCCCTCGCCACCGCACATTAAGGCGAACTTAGGTAAGGACCGGATCAACTTGATCTTGATGGATACACCGTTCATCATGTAGCGGTCTTGCATGAACAGATCGGCGTGCAGTCGTCCCATCATATCGATGGACTTGCTTTTGGCTGCCAGTTTTTTGCGTGACTCGAACCCACCATTGGCACCGGTTATGTTGGCCAGGTATCCGGGTCTATCCCTGAAGTACAGCTCAGCTTGTAAGTGTGATTCTTTGGCATCAATACCGTACGACAACATCGTCTCCATGTAGGCTCGGTACGGGTACGTATTGGTGGACGTACTGATGAGTTTATCGTTCAGACCTATATCCACCTGTTGGAACAAGGAGTGCAGCCAAAGATTCACCGGGCCTACTGGCGCATCGACCGCTATGTCCGTCCCGTCCCTATTCGTTATTTTGGCTTTCACGTACAAGTAGGTGTGGGCTAAATCCAGGTAGGCCGTATCTTTGTTTTCAATGGTAAATTCTACGGGCCCCACCCCCGTCAGGCTAGCCAGGGGTCGATGTTCTACCCAACGTCCTTCGCCTACACTCGTTTGGGTGGGTGGAGTAGTCCACAAATCCAATTCACTGTTGGTAGACGGACACGACTCGGAGTGAATGTATGCCATTATGCGAAGATGTCTCTCCTACTAGTACGTCTCTTCTTTTTCTTCTTCTTCTTCTTCTTCTGGGGCTTAGTCCTTCTCCTCTGGGGTGTTGGACGTTGAATGAATGGGGGCAGTGTGGGTCTTTGTCTTTTAAGGGCTTTGGCGATCAAAACGCTGCCTGCTTCTTTAGCCCGACGTTTCAAAGCTTGTCGGGGTGCTGTGCCTTCCATCACATCACCGGCCACGCGTAATCCACTGCGTACCGCTTGTTTTCCCACCGCTTTCACACCCCGTGTCACCATGGGTAAAAACGTTTTCATAATGCTGCCCAGGATGTTCCCCAATCCGTGACCGCGTTGCATGCGTGCCCCGCTAAACACGGGCAAGTTTCCCCCCGTTTGTTTCTTGTAGTAGTCGACATAGCTGGGCGTATGGCACTGGTAAGGCACGTACATTATACGAAG